>CATKRY010000125.1:0-98576 GCA_949775005.1 Orthosia gothica
TATCTTTATTGTTTACTTTTCTTTCAATGACATGATGACATTTGACGTCTGTCAATTTCAATATTCTCATTTTACGTTTCGTTGCACTGTACGATTTTAGTAGTCTGTACCCGTTTGTTGTGATGAGTGATATTCTCGATTGCTATGTTTATTTTTCCTTCGATTTCTGAATTTTATAACTTCACCTTTTAGCTTTAAAATTTATGTTAAAATCTCTTCCAAATACAGCGTACAGGTGGTTTTGTTAGTTGAGCGCATTTAATATATTTTTTTTGTTTCTGATTGTTGTTATTTTTTATTTATTTAAATTTTTATTTTACTTAGTACCTATATTATAACTATTTGCAAACTATGATCGATTGTGGTTTTGAAGATGACTATTTCTCATGTTCTTCCTCTTCTAGCAGTTTCCTTAGTGCGGCGAGTGGTTCATCCTCTCCTCTGACTCTTAGTGATCAGATTTCCTCTTTGTTTTCACTCTACCCCAATAATCTCAACATAGCTCACATCAATGCTCAGAGTGTTCCTAGCCATTACTCTGACCTTCTGGCTTCCATTAAACTGTGCACACCTAGATGCTTTACTGATCTCTGAGTCCTTTCTGAAACCTTCGCTTTTATCAGTACACTATGCCCTCCCTGGCTTTGTTCTTTTTTTATTCGTAATGATAGAACGGGGAAGGGCGGTGGAGGTGTTGCTATTTACTTACGCGCTAGTATTCCTTATAAGGTTATCAGTACATCATTCATCTTCCTACTCGGGGTCAGCGGAGCATCTGTTTTTTGGAAATCTCTTTACATCACACTAAGATGCTTCTTGGAGTGATGTATAGTCCTATCCTCAGCAATGATTACTTTGGCTCTTTCGAATCCCTCTTAAACGATTTGTGTCCTATTTATGACCACGTTGTCTTGCTGGGTGATTTTAACACTTGTCTCCTTAAAAATGATTCTCGTACTCGCAAACTTCAATCGCTTATATCTTCTTTTAACCTCAGTGTTCTACCTCTCTCCGCTACTCATCATTTTCCTAATTGCACCCCTTCTCTGTTAGACCTCATTATTGTCTCAAAGGCTAATAATGTATCAGTCCACGGTCAGCTCACTGCTTGTTTTTCCTACCACGATTTAATATTCTTGTCTTACAAGATTCGTCCTCCTAAGCGCAAGCCTTCTTTCATTTTTCTTCGGTACTACAAGGGCATAGATCTGGAGGCACTGCTGCGGGATGCTGGTGGCATCGATTGGACGGATGTTTTGGAAAGTTCCAGTATCAACGATATGGTTCATATTTTCAACTCTCAAATACTTGGCCTTTACGATCGTCATGCTCCTATCCGTAGAGTCAGAGTATAATATGCTCCGGCTCCCTGGCTAACTCGTGCTATTAAAGATGCGATGGCAATTAGAGACCGAGCCAAAAGGAGGTTCAAGCGCCGTCCATCCGAGCACAACCTGTGTTCATATAGATAGATGCGTAATCGCTGTAGTCGAATGTGTAGAGATGCAAAGAGACGCTACTTCCATAATTCTCTTGACAACCGAAACTCCTCTGAGGTCTGGAAGTTTCTGAAAACTGTTGGCATTGGCAAGTCCCCTATCGCTTCTAGCAAAGGCATTGACGTGTGTGCTCTAAACAAACATTTTTCACTTCCACCCATTACGTTAGATCCACACGTCAAATCAGCTACATTAAATAAACTTTCTGACTTGCCATTGCCGCGGTGTTCGTCTTTCAATCTCAGTCCTGTGAGTGAAAGTGATGTCAAAAATCTATTTGTGCTATCTACTCCTCCGCTGTTGGTAATGATGGACTTTGCTCAAGAATGATTTCTCCCATCCCTCTCCACATTACTTCCCATTTTAACCCACATTTAACTTCTCCTTGTTTTCTTGCACTGTTCCTGATGCTTGGAAGCTAGCCCATATTATTCCATTACCTAAAATCCCTAACCCGGTCACGCTGACCGATTTCAGACCCATTTCCATCCTTCCATATCTTTCCAAAGTTCTTGAGCACATTGTCCATCAGCAATTGTCTCTATTTCTCTCTAGTAATGATCTTCTTAGTCCTTTTCAATCTGGTTTCCGGCCCGGTCACAGTACAGTCACAGCTCTTTTAAAGGTTACTGATGACATTCGCCGGGCTATGGACCAAAAATCTCTTACATTACTTGTACTTCTCGACTTCAGCAGCGCTTTCAACTCTGTTGACTTCGATATCCTTCTTGGGATCCTTAAATCTTTCAACTTCTCCTCTTCCTCTATTGATTGGTTTGACTCCTATCTCAGGGGCCGCTTGCAGCGGGTACACCTTGTTGAGATTTTTTCGGATTGGTGTACTCTAACTGCGGGTGTACCTCAGGGTGGCGTTCTCTCTCCTCTTCTCTTTTCTATTTTTATTAACTCTGTCACTAGAGTCATCTCATGTAATTTCCATCTCTATGCTGACGACTTGCAGCTTTACCATCATTTTCTAATTCAAGATGCGGAAGCCGCTGTGTCCGCCGTTAACAGTGACCTGGAGTTGATTGGGGAGTGGTTGCGACCTTTTGGGCTGCAAATCAACCCTAAGAAGTCTCAGGCCATGGTTATCGGCGGTAGGCATATGCGAAACAGGCTTGATGTTGCGGCGCTGTCTCCACTCAGTTTAAATGGATTTCAAATTGAATACGCTAGGACGGCCAAAAACTTGGGGGTGATCATGGACTCCTATTTATCGTGGACTGCGCATGTCGCTGAAGTCAGTCGCAAAGTGCACTATACTTTCCACTCGCTGAAGTGCCTCCAGAGCTTTTTGCCCTTGAAAACCAAAATTTCCCTTGCTCAAACTCTTATTCAGCCTATCATCGACTACGCCGACGCCTGTTACTTGGATGCCACCGAGGAGCTTTTAAATAAACTTGAGCGTTTGCAAAATATATGTATTCGATTTATTTTCAATCTTAAAAAGTATGATCATGTTTCAGGCTTTCGCAAGATGCTCAATTGGCTCCCTAATCGTCTTCGCAGGAACTCTCGGATATTGTGTCTGCTATTTAACGTCCTTCACAACCCTAAAACGCCTTCCTACCTCCGCGAACGGTTCTCCTTCTCCCGTCCTTCCGATGCACTGTGCAGGTCACATCTTAAGCATCTCCTAGAAACCCCTTCCCACACTACCGACTTTTACTCCTACTCCTTTACTGTGCACGCGGTGCGGTTGTGGAACTCTTTACCGCCTGACATTAGGGACTGCAACACTCTTGCTGTTTTTAAAAAGAGAGTGAAAGAACACTATCTTGCCTTTCCGTCATAGTTGCAAATAATAATTTATTACAGTGCGACATAAAAGTGTAGAAATTAAATGAGGGCGCCACAATCGCTCAGATAGCAACCCAGTTAGTACGATCCAGCTGATCTTGATACTTGAATAGTATTATTTATTTATTGGGTATAAATAATGAGTAATATATTAAATAAATATGTTTAATAAATATTTGATAATTATGTAGTAGTAATAAAACAACAACTTCACAAAAAATAAGTATTTTTAATAATCAATTGCTTTCAATATAAAGTCGTCCAATACGTTTGGGGGACAACCCTTTCTGTGCTTAGCTGGTGTTGAGAATTTCCCACCGTTTTCAGTGCCGTGTTTCACGATTCTGCGCACTGTGCTTACAGAAACACCTCATCATTTCAGCCGAAAGACGTCCACTGCTGGACATAGGCCTCCCCCAAGCGTCGCCACATTGACCGATCCCGTGCGTCTCGCATCCAGCGCCTTCCCGCAACCTTAACCAGGTCATCGGTCCACCTAGTGGGAGGCCTTCCAACGTATCTTCTTCCAGTTCGCGGTCGCCACTCCAGAACTTTTCGGCCCCATCGGCCATCCGTTCTGCGAGCAATGTGCCCTGCCCACTGCCACTTAAGTTTGGCTATTCTTCGTGCTATGTCGGTAACTTTGGTTCTCCTGCGGATATCATCATTTCTGACGTGATCACGCAAGGAAATTCCGAGCATAGCCCTCTCCATTGCCCTTTGGGTGACTTTAAGCTTTCTGATAAGGCCCATTGTGAGCGACCACGTCTCGGTCCCATAGGTGATCACTGGCAACACACACTGGTCATAGACTTTTGTCTCGAGACACAGAAACACCTAAAACAAGCAAATAAAAAAATCACTTTCAGTCCGATGAAAGAAGTTCCGCGGTAAATAAACGTGAATATATTTTAAAATTGTTTCTTTCCATTATGTCGATTGCATCAACAAATATCGTATAGCAAAAAAAAAATTCGTATCCACAATAAATTACATTAATTTTTGTTGCCTTACTATCAACGTTGTTAAGTCGCGCTATAACTACAACGCTATTTGTTTATCTTAGCATAACCTCAAAAATGGTAAACAAATAAATTGTAAATGATATTTGGTTCGAAAATTTTGCTCCCTGAATGTATTAATCGTTTGTAATTACCGTTTAGTGCAACTTTCAATAGTTACTTACCAGTAAAATCTGCTGTACGATGGTAAACATCTTCTATGTTGGATAGAAACTTCCCAGCTTGGAATTCGGCTATACACCGCATATAAACTTTGTAAACTATATCACGGGCACCTCCACGAATTACCGAATTCATGTTTTTCCACTGTTTTTCTATCCACACACAGAAATATCACACAAAAACTAAAATTCTTACGAAAATCTAAACCATTCAACCTCAACCAACTCAAGTACTCATTTTAGATGTTGCCAGAAAATGAAAACTTTTAGTTCCCAAATATTAAACTTCTACTCTTTTATGTTGCACTGTACCTATTATTTATATATGATATTATTTAGTATTTATTATTGTAATATTTAATTTATTAATATGCATGTTTATTAATTTTTTATATTTTATTATAGGTATATTATAGTAAATTGTTTTATATGTTTTTCTTTTTATTGCCCTACACACGGTATCTACATATCTTTTTTTACAACTCTCCTCTCGCAGGTATGCTGGAAGAGATTTCTTTTGAAATAAGAGTACCTTTGTACCTATTTTCTGTTCCTTTTTCTTCTTGTCTCTTTATTTTGTGTGTACATTAATGGTTAAATAAAATAAAATAAATAGATAGTCCTAAGGACTATCATTGAGTAGGTACCACAGACTTTTTACTTTTTACCAGAACAAAAATAACTTTTATACCATTCCCCCTCTAAAAAGCTTATTTTATTCACTGAAAACAGTGAATAAAAAGCACTTTTAATCACTGTTTTGGTGTTTGAATTTGGAACACACCAATGTATTAGACCTCATTCTCAATACTATAAGACCTCCTTGCGCAAAAAAAAACGATACAAACTTTTTGTGCAGAGAATACTCGATTTTCAAACTCCTTTGATTTTAATATTGAGTTTGTTGATATTTATTATTTTAATTATGACTGATTTTAGTCTAGGTTATTTATTGAATACTTATTTGGATTGCAATTCTAATATTAATTGCAATGGTGTTGTGATGTATAATTAATTATAATTATGTAACGTAACGGAGGTGGTCAATGGCCCCTGAAACACAGGTGCTGTTACCTAGCCCAGTGGTCAAGATTTCACATTTTTTGTAAATCTTGAAGGAAATAAACCATTTATTTATTTAGTTATTACTCGTAACATTGCTTGTGCTTTTCGCTTAAATCTTTCTTTTTCTCGAAGTCATGGTATAAAATATAGTATGCAACTCTTGAATAAAACGGATTTATATCGAGGGCCATGAATCACTCGCGTCACTCATGTTTTTAATACTTGAATCACTCGCTATGCTCGTGATTCAATCGTTAGAATCCTTCACTTGTTCGTGATTCATATATGGTCCTCGCTTTAAATCCGTCTTTTATTCACTAGTTGCATAATATACTATTCTCACTACATATTATAAAAAAGTCCCCTGCCGCGTTTGTACGCGATAAACTCAAAAACTACTGAACGGATTTTCATGCGGTTTTCAGCAATAGAAATAGTGAGACACGAGGAGGTTTTAATGTATAATTTGTCACGGTAGAAGCCGGAGCAGGTCGTAGTCTATACTATATAATATTATAAAGAGGTTAAGTTTGTGATTTTGTGAGGTTGTAGATACAGAGATTACCATCTCTGGATCTACTGAACAGATTTAGATGAAATTTGGAATGGAAATAGTTTGAGACGCTGGAAAAGACATGTATCTATGTATTTCATTATCCATGTAGACATGTTTGTATTCCATTGGGATGGTTAAAACTTTTATGCAGGCGAAGCCGCGGGCAGAAGCTAGTGTAAAATAAGCTGCTGGAGCAAAACCGCGGGAAAATTGATACTGAATATCAATTTTTCTCAAAAATGGTATGTAATGTTGACATAACATCTCTAAAAAGTATCCAGAAAGTGAACTCTACCGGAGACTATTCACAACTGTCCGGTAAGAAGCGAGATTTTAAATTTGGAATCTCCTACTGTCCAGTAAGTAAGTATGTAATTTACTTACTGGACACTTGGTCATCCTTCATCCCTTTTTTTTTTTATGGCTTCGCACGGTTTAGGTCATCCTCTTTAGATCTGCTTAGAAAAAAAAAACATAGTACCAGACACAGATTAGAGTTTAGCCATTATAACATGGTTAGAGGGAGGCTCCAAATATATATCTATCTCTTTTTGGTATGACATTTTATGAGATACATAATATATTTTGGAGCCTTAAACATCCATTTTATTGTCTGTGACACTTTTTTTTTTTTTTTTTTTATGGGTCTGTGACACATAACGCGACGCAGAAAAAGTATGCACGTTGCGTTTTGTACTTAGTAATGTTGTAGAAGTATAGTGTGGGATTTTATGTTTGTATTTAGTCATTTCAGTTTATAAATCATGTTGGATTAAAGAGTCCGTTAATCAAGATGTACAACAAACAAATATAAATGCCCCCGGTAAATCGATCACAATATCTATCAGTAATTGCCCTAATATGAATGTAACCTTCAATATTAATTAAACGAATTTGTTGTTAAACTTTCTTTCATTTTTGAGAAAAGCATTATACAAACCTCAACCAGTAAGAAAGCCATCCTGGCCTCGTATATAACCGGACCTCACCTGCGGTTCGGTCCGGTTAACTCATACTCGGCCAGGAAGGCTTACTTACTGGATTCTGCTGTAATGTACTATTCCCTTTGGTTTAGCTTTTGTTTTCTTGCTGATTCGGGTATCGAAAGTGAAATATTGTAGTAATCTAATTTCGTTAAATTTATTGGTCGAATCTACTATTCGTTTTGTTTTCTAATCACAATTATTTATTTTGTTTGGAAACTATAAAGAATTTTATTTGTTGTAATTTATTCAATCAATTTATTAAAGGTTACGTTTGCTGAACCGTGAAAAAAAGATTTAATTAGCTTTACTAATATTGTAAAGAGGAAAGATTTGTATGTTGTATATTTTTATTTGTAACTTAAAAACTACTGAACCGATTCCAAAAATTCCCTTAACTTTGGGAAGCTACATTTTTCCCAGGTGACATAGGCTACTTTTATTCCTGTACTCCCACGGGAACGGGAACAACTACGCGGGTGAAACCGCGAGGCTGCCGCTAGTATTTTATATTCTCATTATTTGTTCCACGGCTGGACAAAGATCTGCCGGTACATCTTGGTCAGTTGTAAAAAAATATGCGTTTTAGTACCTACGACACGGTCGAAAGAACAATGGCAGGTGCCCATACATCGTTTTAGCCGAGATTAAATTCCTACGTCATTAAATGAAATCAGGTTTAACTCAGGGTGATGTTCTGAATTAGTTTGTGCAAGAATTTTTGTTCGAGAATGTCGAGAATAATAGATATTCAGTCATAAACTTTTGTAGGTTATGTCTGGGTAACTTTTGATAATGTGTTTAATAGGTAATATTATTCAATTTCGTGGAAGTAAAAGGGGAATATCGCATTAGTATTTCCCTAACCTAGTTATTTCACTATGAAATATTTATTAAACTCTTTACAAAGAGGATATTTATTTAAACTAAGTGACTTTGAAGTGTATCAAAAGGTCGTCCAAAGATTATGTAACACTACGAGGTCGTCGTCAACAACCAAGCTATATTAGACTTGGATACTCGTTTTTTTGCCAATCATTAATTGAATGTAATTAATTAATTTCAACTACACTACATTATTTTTACTTACCTGCAAGGAACATCTACACTAAGACATAAACTGTATTGTTAACTCGTTTACTGCAATAAATACAATAATGTTATTATTACTTAATATAGTAATTACTTGTCACTTAGCAGATTAAGTATATAATGACAACAATAAGCTAAAGACATTAACTAAAAAGCCAATAACTTTTTATTAAGTATGTTTTTTTTATCTGTTTTGAACCAGTCCAATTATAGTTAAAAAAATGTAGACAATTAATAGAATATATTTCGTATATAACTCAGTTTCAGACGCTCAATTTTAAGTCAGCTAAGATTTCGCCATTGTTCTTTCCACGGCCACTTTGAGCTATCAATGTCACTCTGACGTTCGACTCTCGCTATTGGCTCAGAAGGCGAACGCGGGGCGTCGCGCTGGTAAGCGGGCATGGGTTCATTGGAATTTCGTGTGCCCTGTTGATTTACCCGAGTAGCACCAGCTAATTTTACATTTTCTAATGAATAGTAAAAACTCCTAATATAAAAACCGGCTGCGTGTTGGACTTCGCAAACTTAGGGTTCCATAACAGACCGCAAAATTAAGTTGGTTGTAATAGGAAAAATTAGAGCATTTCAAAGAGAAAAACTTGTTATCAATATGTTGGTATTTGTTAGTAAAATATACGTAATTATAAACATTATCACTAAATTTGAAGTTCATAGGTCAATGGGAAGTTTTGACATGGGAAGGTTAAGGATTTCGGATCAATTTTTTTTAAAAAAGCTGACTTTGGTGGCTTCCTATTCCTTTGTTTTCCGATATATTTAAAACAAAAAATACAGTATTTATCTACTCAACGAGTTCTAAAAAACGACGCCCCATTTGATAGGGCAGGTCAAATACACATTTTCACGCCCCCCCTTTAGCTGTATGGAAGCCCCTCTTAAAAACATTCAAAATTATTTTTTGACTATTTGTATGGTTTTGGGGCAACAAGATGCTTATACTGTGAAACTTTGAAGACTGTGGCTCCAACCGTTTGGCTGTTAAACCCGTGTGACAGACGGACAGACAGACGGACACGTGTGTGACAGCAATAGGACTCCGTTTGGACCCTTGAGGTACGTAACCCTAAAATCGATTACCTACCTACTAGAAGAAAACGTATTTCAAAAGAAAAATAATGGTCACCCATCTCCAAAATTGAGAACCAATCTACGCTAAGACTTCCAAGAGCAAATGTTATATCCGGAAAATAATCTAAAAATACTACCCACAAATCTTATATCCTCGTTCTGAAAATAATTATGAAAAGGAGGGATACATGAAAAGGCGAAAACTTTTCTTACGAGTACAAATAACCACACACCCACATATCTCAAGATTTTATTTTCATTTGATTTATGATGGTGTAGCGAGTTAGACATGTTGTTAGAAACGGGCTACCGTCCTCAAACTAAAGTTCCGATATCTGACAAAATCATCTTTTGAGATAATAGACGAATAACTAAAAAAAAACGCGAAATCTTAAAAATCGATGCTGTTTATCCAACTAATCCTGCTTCCTACTAATATTATAAAAGTGAAATTTTGGATAGATGGATGGATGTTTGTTACTCAATAACGCCAGAACGGTTGAACGAATTTGGATGAATAGTGAAAAAATTGGCACAGAGATAGATTATACGTAGTCTGGTATAGCACATAGGCTACTTTATATCTCGGTATAATTTTCTCTCGAGATAATAAAACACTGTTCACGCGGGCGAAGCCAAAAGCAAAAGCTATAGTTAACCATAAATCATATGCAAAAGATTCCGCTGTCAAAAATACTTCAAAGACACTTCTGAATACGCACATTATATTTCATTAAATCAATGACTTATTGTTGTCAAAAAAGGAAACGTCGGTATTTCAAAAGAATTAATTAATATGGTCTCTTGACATGTAGAGAAGCATAACTTGACCTTGAAAATCAGTCAATGGCGTTTCTTCATTAACTCATTCCAAAAACCAAAATCATTAACGTTACCTACATCCGGCTAACGTTGTAAACTATAACTAACAGTAAAATACAATTTGGGGCGTTTTAATTTTTTATCCGAAATTTATTGATAGAAAGCAATATAATTATCACGGGAAATTTAACGCGATGATTTCGTTTTTTTTTTTTTAGCGACTGAAATTAAAAAACACAAAACTTTCAATCGGGATGACGGTTACAAATTATCCGTGGCGTGGAATCCGGTGATTCAAAAATCATTACCTCGTTTTGTGCAGTCGGCAAACTTACAGAATAAGGACACGGTCAGTGTAGTGTGTAGAAAAGTGAGGGTAGAGGAAGAATTTTCTGCCCCAACGGAGCCAGTACACCGAGACAACAGTCTACCCGGGACCACGGTCGTTGCAACACGGCCGAAAGGTCAGGCGAAATAGGTAAACAAAAAATCGAAATCATCGCGTTAAATTTCCCGTGATAATTATATTGTTTTCAATTATGAAACGCGAAAGTTTTAAAGTTAATATCAATTTGATAGTATTAAAATACTGCTTAGTCAGATCGATAGATATTTTTTGCTGATTACGATGCCATAAAAAAAAAAATCGGCCAATTGTCAGATAGCTGCACTTTTGCTTGAGAACGGCACTGGGATCAACTTTTTGTTGGGACTCGTCAAAAGTGTCTGGAACATTTATTTAGTTTCGTGTCGAAAGTTTATCGGGTGGTTTGTTTAGGCTAGCCTTGAGAAATTGGTTGTAAGAGTACCTTTGTCTTCAGAATATGTTATTAGCACAGGTGTGCCATTTTATCAGCGATGGCGATTTTCGAAAGGTCAAAATTAAAGGACAAATCACGTGATATTTTGATAGCGAATGAAATTCCCATAAACTTTTATAATTATTCGTATAGCTATCTAATTGCGACGCTTTTGTTGATAGAATACCCCTTGTTTAAGAGGGGACTCTAGTGAGACTTTCTCCATACAAACACATTCTGCTGTTTTCTTCGTGGGTAATGCCTCTAGAGCAATGATTTTTTTCCATAAAATCTAGGTCTAATTAATACGTGCCTGTATCATTTCCTTTTTTCCAAAACATAATCACAAAAAGAAATATGACAATCCAAAAATCCGAAAAAAATGCCCGTTTTTACCGCCATGTTCAGAAGACTTTCAGACAAAATTTATAAGTTTTTAACATGAAAAGAAATGATAGGAGCATAGATATACTTTTCCTCTAAATTTTGATATAAGAATTTTTTAGATCAGACCAGTTTTCATGAAGAAAACAGCAGAATACGAAACGTCTTTTAGTCAAAGTTTTTGTAGGTATAATCAGCCTGAGCTGCAGTTGTCCCTTTCGCACTTTACGGGGTGAGGTTGGAGGTGACGCGACGGCAATAGTTTCTTCAAATACCTATTTTTCAAATTCCTGTTGACTAGAGTCCGCTCTTAAGGCTTCTGATGTTTCCTTGCATTAGTATAAAAAAAAAAACCTATAAGTGGTATACTTATGGGTACAGTCAAGCAAGTTGATTGACCTTGCTGCCGATAATTCTTTCGAAAACTTCAAAACATTAAAGTTTTCTTGTGTTGTTCACTCGAGATGCACTTAGGATGTTTAAATTATATAAAACTGTGTCAATACGTGCAAAGGGTCGTGCAGTTCTGACCATTGTGTTCATTGCAATAGATTAGATATTGGATTAAAAAGGTTTTTTTTTTAAAGCAGAAATTATGCTTGGTATTTGGAATTAATAGTCGTCCAGCTCGTGGCTAAATAATAACAGCCGCACGGGTCGATTGCCGACTCCAACAATAATTGGGAAAAAGGCTAGGCAGATGATGAGTCGTCCAGCATGGTTTCCTTATAGAAAGAAGTAGGTACAGAACTATATTTTCTTTCAATAATATATATGATCTGTTTCGTTTACAGAAGAATTATATTTTTAAAATAAAAGAAAAATGTCAAATAATAAATACATCAGCTAGATTTCAAAATGATGGCATGTCATTAAAGACACAGAAAGATGGGTAAACTAATTGACACTGTCTTATTAAATCGATATCAAGTTTGTTGATAAGGAATATAATACATTTAAGCAAAATTCGACCTTATTACCTTATTCTAAGTTTTCTTTTTTCAGTCCATCCAAAGGTTGTCTGGTAGATATCGCTGTCAGCGATAAGACCGCCTTTGTACCCATTTATATAAGTTTTTTTGTAAATGTCTATAATTTTATGGTGTACAATAAAGTATATTCTATTCTAATGTCTGTAGAAAAAATTGCTTATGGGCCATGAATTAATCTTGTCGACCGTACTCATTTGTTGCAAAGGAGGTGACTACTGGTGGCTATTTACGGCATATAAAGGTGCATAGAAAAAGTTGCGTCAACCAGAGAGGCAAGAGAGGCATAAGTATGATAACGATGATTAAGTTGTGATCATACGACAACATCTGAATGCTCATAATGATCAAAAAAAAAAAATATAAAAAGTAACAACAAAACCGACTGCTTAAAAAGCCAACTGAAAATACGTAAACAAAAAGAAAATCATGCTGTGCAGTCGGAGGGGAGGATACATATGCGCGAGCTGGCTGACCAAAACCAGATGTATCCGCCGACTGCACAGCATGATTTTCTTTTTGTTTACGTATTTTCAGTTGGCTTTTTAAGCAGTCAGGTTTTTTGTAATTTTTTTTAATTTACATCTTTTTAGTGTTCTTTTTTAAACTATTTCAGGTACATTTAAACATGCCACATTATCCAGAACCATATAAAACCACACATAACATCACACCAGTATTCCCCTATATTATATTTTGTTGTAATCACCTCTTAAAACCCCCATTTTGATACCCCACACGATGGGTTTGGAAGAAAAAAAATTGAGCCCCTGTAATGTTGGGGTTTCGCAAAGCAGACAACCAGTAGGTCTAAGTAGGATTTATTGAATGTCTCATTAAAACATACAGTACAGTTACAATAATGCGCGTTACGTAAAGTACATATTAAGCATTAATATGATACCGTTTTGTTAAGGGTAATACTAAGTAGATTTACTTAAGGCTAATACACTTCACCTCCCGCGAAAGTGAACACTACACCTCCCGCGAAAGTGAAAAAAAAAAATAAAAAAAATCATACAATTTTTTTTTTTTTTTTTTTCCGTTTACTAACAACATACCATAAACCGAAGTTAACATCTTAAGTAAAATAATAACTATTTCTAATCTAGCTCACAAATTTCTCATTTAGTTAGTTCAGTTTTTTTTTTTTTTTTTTTTTTTTTTTTATTCATAATAGGGTCTAGTCCTATTCTTATGCACTAATTCTATTTTATTATTCTTACTTATTCTAACATTACAACCTAAATCTTCTATTACTATATAAGGACCTTCTAATATCGCATCTAATTTCCGACCTGTCTCATTTTTCAACAAAATTAAATCATCTTTGTCATATATGAATGGATTCATGGATTTGTCATACAAACATTTTCTTCTTAATTTACTATTAAACAAATTTTTCTTTGCATCGGCATGAGCTAACTGTAATCTATACTTTAACTGTAAAGGATAGTTGTCAATATTGTACAATGGTTCTAACGTATCAGTAATTCTACTGGGTATTCTACAAAGTTTGCCAAAAACAAGCTCATGTGGAGTGTAATTTGTTTCGCTATGGACTGTGTTGTTGAAACTAAAACACCAGAACGGTAACCAATAACTCCAACCGTCTGTGTGGTTTTCACACTGAATCCTTAAAAATGAACCCAGGGTTTTGTGCGCATTTTCAAGAGCTCCAATGGACTGGTGATGGTAAGCTGTTGAGGATAACTTTTCAATATTAAGAAGTTTACATACCTGTTCCATAGTTGCTGATATGAACTCTGCTCCACGGTCAGTCGCTATGATCTCAGGAATGCCAAAAATTAAAATAAAATATCTTACAAATGCATCTGCAATGGACACAGTTTCCTTATTTTTTATGGGAACAGCTTGCACATATTTAGTTAATTCACATTGCATAGTCAATATATAGCAATTACCGTCAATGTCTCTATCCAAAGGTCCCACTAAATCTAAATAAATTTTCTGAAATGCCGAGGAAGCCGTTGTGGTTAGTTCCATCGGCTGTTTAATATATCGAAAATATTTCGATTTCTGACATTTCGTGCATTTTTTGACATAATTCTGGACGTCCTTATCGATACTTGGCCAGTAGTATCGTTTTTTAATCGTATTTACCATTCTACGGACTCCAGCATGACCACTGGATGGTAGCAAATGGAAATCGTTCATAATAATTGTCTTTTCCTTGTCGTCATTTATTTTCTTAACTCCTCGCAATATACATACTCGTGGTCCGGACCAATGCGTGAGTGAAGATATCTCATCGCATATACTCTTTATAAAATCAATATTCTCTTCGTTTTTAATTATACAAACTTCATCGATACGTATCTTTTTACAAATATCATTTAATTTCTGTACAAATTCGGCTCGCGAGAAATGTACCTTGAAATCAAGATTTATAAACAATTCCTTTTTATTTGCAATAAACGCAAAACATTCAATTTCCTCTGATATCTGGTTTTTTACTCTCAGCTTTTTTAATTCATTACCTTTAATTAAGCACATTTCTACGGAGTCTATCGGTTTTCTTAATATATCCACAACTCTTGGTTGATCAGACCTATTGTTAGTGAATTTACTAGGATCCGTTGCCCCAGTTTCATCCTTATTATCATCACACAGATCGTTCATTCTCTTCTTCTGAGCTCTAGTCATCACAGCTACAACTTGTTCATGCATACTCTTTAGTTCATCTGATGTCATATACATTCTAGACAAAGCATCCGCTATTACGTTATTTTTTCTTTTACATAAACAATTTTTAAATTATATTCTTCCATAGTTAATCGAAATTTGAGTAATCTACTAGAAGGATCTTTCAAACTAAAAAGGTAAACCAAAGGTTTGTGATCCGTCATTATGGTAAATTTTCTTGCATATAAATACGGTCTAAAATACTTTAAGGACCATACTATCGCTAGAAGCTCTTTTTGAATAGTAGGATAATTCTTTTCTGCTTTATTTAGCGGTCTACTTGCATAAGCAACTGGTCGAAGATCTTTATTACACAGCACTGCACCAATACCTGTGCCTGATGCATCTGTTTGTAGCACAAATTCATTGTTATCAGAAAAATCTGGATATTGCAAAATAGGTGAAGAGATTAACGCATTTCTCAAAAACTCAAAAGCACTTTGACACTCATTACTCCAAACGAATGGTACATTTTTCCTACATAATTTATTCAATGGCATTGCTATATCTGAAAATGACCTTATAAATTTCCGATAATAGTTACAAAAAGCTACAAAGCGTTTAACTTCGTCTGAACTTTTAGGTGTTGGATAATTAACTAATACTTTAGTTTTGTCTGGATCAGGCAAAACTCCTTTTTCAGATACAACATGGCCTAAATACAAAATCTCTTTCTTTAAAAATTGACACTTTTGAGGATTCAATTTTAAATTGACTTTTCTTAATCTCTCCATGACATTAACTAAATTTTGATTGTGATTATATAGATTTCTTCCAAATATTATCAAATCGTCTTGATAAACTAAACATTTCTCATTGGTTAGACCAGACATTGCTACAGACATCATACGGCTGAAAGCACTAGGGCTTGTCTTAAGGCCCATAGGTAGGCGTTTCATCTGATATTGACCTGAATTCGTAGTAAATGCTGTAATTTTACGACTCTCGGGTTCCAAGGTCACTTGATAATAACCTTGGTGAAGGTCAAGATGACTGAAGTAAATAGCACCAGATAGGGAATCTAAAATTTCTGTTATATTGGGTAACGGGAATTTATCATCACAAATAGTTTCATTTAATTTTCTGTAATCTATCACTAACCTCCATTTCTTTTCACTTCCTTCGCTACTTCTTTTTGGTACTAATAAAATTGGACTTGACCATTCACTATTCGACTCTTCTATAATATCATTTTCTATCATTTTACTAATTTGCTTATCTATTTCTGGTTTCAATGCATGTGGCAACCTATAAGGTTTAACATAAACAGGTGTTGAATTTGGCTTTAAAATTATAGATTGTTCATAAATGTTTGTTGTAGTTAATTTGTCTCCATTTACATAGAATTCATCCGCATATTTCGTACATATCGCCTCTATAGATTCTTTTTCTTCTCCATTTAAATGACTTGAATTCAATTCCGATAATAACGATTGAACTCTAGGAACATTAATGTTGTTATGACTAAATTCACAAACGTCATACTCACTCAAAGATTTTAAATCAGGAGTAAAGAATGGTAAGGTAATGTCTTCCTCACATACGTTTAGTATTTTAACAGGCATTCTATTATTTATTACTTTTGCTATCGTATTTGCTAAAAATACATTGTTCGTTAACTCTCTTCCGCAAACAATCACATCTTCATTCATAATCTGATCCACAAAAATAAAATGTATTGACTCTGACCTAGCTGGTATAGTTAAAGTATTCCTTATCCTATCACTTTCATCCACTAAACTAAAATGATATAATTTCTCATTCTTAACCAATGATAAAATATTCGAATTTAAATTAATATTTGCTTGAAACTTTTTTAGAAAATCTAATCCTATGATTCCATCAGCTTTTAATGGTAAGGAATCAAAAATAAAAAAATTGTGTGAAAACGTTTCCTTGCCATTTCTCAGAATTAAATCTACTGAACCTTTAGATCTAAAAAAAATAAAAAAAATAAAAAATACAAAAATCCAAGAGATAATTATGAATACAAAATGCTAGACGGACGCGCAAGAATTATGATAAAAAATTGTTATAAAACTTATATAAGCAATACTGAAAAAAACATAGCGCAAAACCCGAAACTATTCTGGTCATTCGTTAAAGCCAAAAAATCACAGTCTAGTGACATACCCACTACTATGCATTTGGGAAACGATACTGCTTCTTCTGGTGAGGAAATAAGCAATCAATTTGCTACACATTTTTCATCCAACTTCATACCATCCAATAAGTCGACTGCTCCTGATACTTACTCGCATCGTAACTATTTTCAATTCGCTCTAAGCAGAATTGCGTTCACAGAAGTAGAAGTATCAAAGGAATTAAAGAAACTTGACACCTGCAAAGGTCCGGGACCTGATGGCCTGCCCCCGCTATTTGTCCAAAAATGTGCATCCAATCTGGCTCTTCCACTCAAACTTATTTTCAATCGCTCTATCGAAACATCTAAATTCCCCACAGAGTGGAAAATCGCTAACGTGGTACCTATTTTTAAGAAGGGAGAACCCAGCGATACTTCTAATTATCGCCCCATATCTCTTCTTTCTATCTTTGCAAAGTTGTTTGAGGCGTTGGTTTGTCCTGTACTGTCTTCGCATACTTATGCGCAATTGGCCTCTGAGCAGCACGGCTTCCGAGCTCGTAAATCTACTTCCACTAATTTGGTTCACTACATCAACGACATTGCTAAATCTCTAGATTCCCGTGTACAGGTTGATTCTATTTACACAGATTTCAGCAGTGCTTTTGATAAAGTTAATCACAATATACTTTTAATGAAGCTGGAAAATTTTGGAATAGCCGGTCAACTGCTCAGATGGTTCGCTTCCTACCTGACGGGGCGGAAGCAGAGAGTGGTTGTGAGAGGATACGAATCACTGTTCTACTCTTCCACTTCCGGAGTACCACAAGGATCGCACCTGGGGCCGATCTTATTTCTCATATTTGTAAATGACATTGCTTCCACAGTACGACATAGCAAATGTTCCATGTTTGCAGATGATTTAAAACTATACAAAGAAATTAAAACGGACTTGGACGTATCACTTCTTCAGAAGGATCTAGATGCGATACAAGAATGGTGTCGGTTAAACATGATGACGCTTAATGTAAGTAAGTGCTATCACATGACATTTACGCGTAACAAGAATAAAGTGCCTTCGTCTTATAGATTAAATGGAGTTTCTCTGCAAAATGTTGGCACCATCCGTGACTTAGGAGTCCAGCTCGACAGTAAACTTTCGTTCATTAACCACATCGACCTAATCGTATCAAAAGCGACGAAAATGGCAGGCTTTGTGAAGAGAACTTGCTCGGAGTTTCGGTCCATATCGACCCTAAAACTTCTTTTCAGCACGCTTGTTAGAAGTGTACTGGATTACGCATCTCCGGCATGGAATCCTATGTATCGCGTCCATGTCAATAGAATAGAACGTATACAGAAGGCCTTCACCAGGTATCTGCGCTTCAGATGTTCTAGTTGCGATCGAGACACCGATTATCCTCAAAGACTCAACCATTTCAATATGATATCTCTGGAACAACGTAGAAGTCTCTCCGATCAGATATTTCTTTACAAAATTATTCATAATCGGTCCGATGTTCCAGAACTATTATCGGAACTTAATATCACTGTACCTAGGCGCACTTTAACTAGAGCTGTACGCAGAACAGATATACTTGCTGTGTCCTCATCAAGAACAAACCTTGGTCGCAGTGCCCCTATGAACCGATTTATGACTTATTATAATAAAATCCACAATAGCAGCAACATTGACATCTTTGCTGACACTTTTAACCAATTCCGTAAAAATCTTATCTCTCTCTAACTAACTCATCATAAAATTTTGATCACGTTTATTGCAGTCGTTTTACGTATACCTATTGAACGCAATTAAATTAAACTGAGCTTATCAATTGTTTCTTTATTGATTATGTAAATCTGATGATGTATTTTCTTAGTATTGTCATCCTAGGATTAAGTAGCTCTTATTTATATGTTATTAGAACCAAAATTATGTTTAGTTTATTTTAAATCACTAAGAAAAGTTCTCTTGTATGTATTTTTTACTTATGTTGTGTGTAAGCTGTGTACTTCTTTAAGTGACAAATTCACCATACTTATAGATATATAAGTTCTTTTATGTAATATGTACTAGTGAATAAGTCGTTGGAGTACCTAAATAAAATAAAATAAAATAAAATAAAATAAAATAAAATAAAATCTACGCTGTCCTCCTATTCCATTTATTAAAGTGTTGTCTCCATGAGTAATACAATTTTTCGGTACTGTTTCATATTTTATAATAGACAATGTAGCGCCAGTATCTATTAGCCAATAATATTTAACATTATTAATATTAAACGCTACGTATTTAGCATTGCCATTACAAGATAGAATTAAATTTTTAAAATCGAAAAAACTGATTTGGATTTTCTAAATCTGGCTTGGGTTTATTATCACCTTGTGATTGTGCCTGTGGTATAATATTGTCAATATGAACACGTTGGCGTTCAGGGTCATGTTCAACAGAATATACACTTGGACCTTGTCTTTGATTTCTAAAATATCTTGGACCTCTATTACCTCTTTGACCGTTTGGTGACCCACGGTAGTAACCTCTAAAATTACCACGAAATGCTTGTGGGTAAGCACCACTATATTGGTGACGAGAACCACGGTTATAATAGCTATATTGACCACGCATTCTACCTCTTTGATTTGGGTTACGGGAACCATGACCTTGACCATTTGGTCGTCTAATATTTTGATAACCATGTCCATTTTTAAACACATGCATGACGTTACCTGATGAAGACTGGCAGGATGTAGCCTCCTCATCTTTTGCAGCTTGGATGGCGTCTTTCAGGCTAGTGTAGTTTCGGGCGGAGATAATTGTGCCTAATTTGGAACTTCGCAGACCACCTGAAAAACGTTGTAGGGCAAGTTTTTCATTCAATGGCTTTAAAACTTTGAACGTTTCCGAATTTCCGTCTGCTTGGGAAATTGTTAATTCGGTGAATAATTTTTCCACTTCGGAGCCATATACTTCGACAGACCTTGAACCTTGTTGCACATTCTGCAATTGAGTCTGTACGGCAACAAAAGATTTTTTGGCTAATAGATGTTGTCTCAAATCGGTAATTAATTCTTTAACAGATGTATATGATGTAGAAATTCTCAATTTAGCACTTTCAGAGAGTCTATTTTTTAAAACAAATATAATTAATAAAACCTCACCTGATTTATCCAGCATGTCCGCGTACATCTCTACTGAGTCTATCAACCGTTTAGTGGTGTCCTCAACACCGTCCATAACTGGAATTAAACTACAAGCCACTCTTAGGTCAAACTCCATTTTTTCTAAATTTACCTGAATAGGGATAACACACAATTTATTTATCTCTTCATATAATTTCTTAATATCGTTAAAAATCTCTACTGCCGATGACAACTTATCATTCTTACTACTCTTTAACAATAAAATTATTTGAGTACTTTTATCGAAAATATTTTTAGCTTCCGTTAACTTTATCTCAATTACGTTACCTTTATACCTACTTTGTCCCTTTTTAATCAAATATTTCCGAATAGTTAACAATGTTTGACAATTATTTATTAAACTATCAGTCATATTCTAAAAATAGCATATCTACGTAAGTAGTTACACACGTAAGTCACAAACAAGGAATCAAGTTCAACATTATAAGGAAACGACACACAGGTTATCACTACGTTGCAGTTTTGCGCGCGGAGTATCAAGTTCACGTATAATCACTGCACTATCGAAGCTCGTTTAAGTTATTGCGTTATGAAATGTGACACTTGTCTATAAAATAATGAAACGCTTTCTTTATCTCACGATGACGCTGAAATGTGATGTGGGCGGGCCAATTTCAATTGGCAGGTGAAGATTCGTTGACTCGTCCTCGTATGGATGCTCTAATCCTCTGCACCGTGCTGAGCCCAATTTCCTCCTGCATCCATCTGCGATGGCACTTCTTGTACACACGTATCCAGATGTAGATGGCCAGTACCAGTATACCAGCAAGAATGATGTAGGTCACGATGCTTAAGTGCTCAAGGTTGCTTCCCATGGTCTTCAATGTACCGTCATTTTGTCCTCCAGCAGCATTCTGGTTAAGGAAAACCTCTTCTTTCTCCACATTTGATCGACACATCGTAAAAATTTACTTGAGAAGAACTGTCCGAAAATAACGCCGAAAACTTTTAAATGAAAACGCGACAGTCTAAAAAATTTAGAGCCCCTTGGCAGGCCTTGATGGCAGGGTCGCCATGTAATGTTGGGGTTTCGCAAAGCAGACAACCAGTAGGTCTAAGTAGGATTTATTGAATGTCTCATTAAAACATACAGTACAGTTACAATAATGCGCGTTACGTAAAGTACATATTAAGCATTAATATGATACCGTTTTGTTAAGGGTAATACTAAGTAGATTTACTTAAGGCTAATACACTTCACCCCCACAATTTAGTGACACTCGCAGGGTTAAGACGAATCGATTGACGTAAGAATCATCAAAATCGGCCAACGCGTTTGGTCTCTATAACGCCATATAGGAACAAACAAACATACATACATACTTACATACATACATAGACTGATAGACACATTACCCTCCTTCGGCAGTCGGATAAAAAGGAAATATGAAACCATCGTGTTCCAAATCATCCCAAGATCATAGCCACAATTTACTCAGTCATGGCCATGCCAAAGGAGTTTAGAACCCTCATGAATAATTAATTATGGCTGTAAGAATCGGCGATTACAGTTATATACCACAATTTCTTAATTACAGAAAGAGTCCTATTTCCGATAATAATTCTTGAAACCAACAGCCAAGGTCAAAGTCTCGCGAATTGCCATTAGCAAAAATTCCAGATAATTATTAACGAGGTCGTTTTGTTTCGTGATTGTGAATGTCGTAAATAAAAAGTGTCGTTCCGTTTTACGGTAATTTTTATTACGCTATAAAATGTAAGTACGGTAAAAGTGACTTTACTTTGTCAGTCAAAAGATAGCGGGTAATATTAGCTTGTTGAATTTGGTTACAAAGAAGCTTAATTGTTCTTGATTCGTTTTTGAATGGCGTTCCATAAGATTATGTTGGTATTCCTTAAAAGTGTGTGAGGAGGTGTATATTATATACTTAATGCGTACTTAGTCAGATCAAAAACATCGACCTCACTTGGTTTTAATTTGACTTTTAAAAGGGTTTATTTAATCCAATTTCAATAAATAAATATTATATGTTGAATACAGGCCTGCGAATCACAGCCAAGAGGCAACCTTGGGGCTCATAGCAACGATGTGACTCTTGGATCCAACCAGGTCTATACCCGCGACACTGCGATTGTGCAACAGCGGAAAGCTTGGCGTCTGTTCTTTAGAGATACTGGTTCCTGTTTGACAGGTGGGCGCCGAGGGACCCCTGGGCCGTTCAATCCGTGGGTGTGGTTGAGGGTTATTGGTAGGAAGATATATATATAATATAGGACAATGAGGGGACAACAAACTTGTTCTGAGCCGGGGTTCCAGCTGCCAGTAGTCACGTTCCCGACACGAAATACCTCGCTGCGCGCGAAATATTCACAAAACCAAATACACAGGAGCCACACAACACACATCGCGAATGGCGAGCGCAATTTTCATCAAGATGGGTGGATTATCTAGCGATTACAAAGAATCCAAGCAAGATCACACCGTATCACGCCTAGCCATTTCGGTTACATATTTAAGAGTCCTAATGTCAACTATCAACTCAACCAACAACTGTCAACTCAACCAACAACTGTCAATATCGATGATAGCGAGTTGACTCAATGTTGCAACAAAATAACAAAAAGAGGAACAAAACGTTTTCGTTCCGAACATTATACATATGTCAGTAGGGATCCCACTAGGGATGTACCGATGCGATGGCCTGGTGATGGCAGCAGGAGTCTGCAGGATGCAAGACACACAGGACCGGCCGTTTTGGATACTTTTCGGGTAGATGTAAGTTTTCATATTTTGCACCAATCCGGATTCGAATCTAAGAAAAATCTAAATTCTTTTAATTTTTAGGGTTCCGTACCTCAAAAGGTAAAAGTTGTGCTCTCAGATCTTGCTTTTAACCAAAATTGACAATTCTAGGTCAACCGGAAGTACCCTATAGGTTTTCAGATCGAAAAACAATGTGGTAGTTCACGTTGACTTAGAATCACAAAATTTGGCAAAAAGTAAGGTCTTACATCACAAATAAAGGAAAAATGCCAAAAATTAAAAATGTTGTAAATTAAGGTAAATTTTAGTACTAACAAGTTTGCGCGAAAATCTAAATTTGCCCATATCTTTAATAATAAAAATGATAGCAATTTTATTATGGCGGTATAATGGGTAGGTACGGAACCCTCGGTGCACGAGTTCGACGTCCCATAATCAACTATAAACACATACAATTAAAAACCATATACACAACAAAACACAAGTATATTGTACACATTTTGTTACCAGAACCCCATCCTTAACTTACTGTAAATTGGACGATATAGGGTGTAGTTATAAATCAAATTATATAATAAGAGAGGGGTCGAAGGCGTTATACGGAAGTGAGAAAATCGCTAGCTGTGTGTATACACAGCTAGCAAGGGTTCTCATTCATTGATAAGATGGGGTCAGCACTTTGATCGCTTTGCGGTAAATACCCTTAATAAAGTTTATTAATGGATATTCAAGATTGAAAATAGTTAAGTTACGATTTAGTTATATATGTCGTGGTAGCCCAGTGGCTAAAGTCGCCTCTCGTGCTTGAAGTTCAACTTATAATTGCCAATTTTATTAAAAATAATATAATAATTTAAATAAACATTTTATACGCCAAGTGAAGCAAAACATGTTGGTCCGGTAAAAATATGTACGTATTTTTTTATTATTGATAGGCTTGCGCTTGACCACTATCTCGCCTGATGGTAAGCGATGGTGTGGATGATGTAGTGTTTGTGTGTGGTGTTGGATGATGTTTGTGTGAATTATGTATATGTTCATATTCAGGTATCTAGTTACACATGTTTAAACAAAAAAAATATAATTATTTATTATATCAAAAAGACTGCTGACAATGGTGAAGGAAAACGTCGTATGGCAAATGTTTTATTTTATTTTGTATGCCATCCGATAGCTTCTGCCGCTCTGGGTGAAGCGGGAGAGCGCGGTCAGATTTTTACTGACTAAAACCCACCCGTGTTCCTAAAGTAACTTGAGCCAGGGCCGCGCCGTCGACTCGGGCCTAGTCCTGGCCACAATATTATAGCTACAGAAATCTTACCAGTTATAAAAGCCCATGTCTCAGCTATCAAATTTGGATCGATACATACATATGTGACACATAATGTAAATGCAAATAAAGCTAAAAGGTTCACAATGGTGAGGGCCTCCAAATCTATGGCATCGGCCACTTATCACCCCCTTATGTTAAGGTCGGAAGGAAAATGGAATTCTTAATGGTGCATCGACACAGAGCATGGAATGGCCACGTTCGTGCGTTTAGAGACGGCATTGTTATACAATTCGTTGCATTGAAAGTGCGTTGAGCGCTTAAAGTATTTAAAGCCGTCGGCCTATATTGTAGAATATGGGGTAAAAGATTGATTTATGTTGTGTTCACAATGACCGATCATCTAGATTCCATTGCCACAAATGTGTTATGTCTATCCATTTAAGGCCCACTTGCGCAACCTATTTTTCTCATGCATATTGTGCTTCCACGGGGAGACGAATTGTTATCTGGCGCTCCAACCCACTAAAAATCCACGGTGTCCTCATGTGCTGCTTATGACGGGCACACAGCCTCAGTTGCGATATCGCCCAAGCGGCACCGCAACCTACTTGTTGGCCGCTACATCATCGGTTTATCGGCAAAAGCCCTGACGAGCGGTTCCTCATTGGGTTCCTCTTCGCTTCACCGTGGGTGACCAAGCCACGGCTCGACAATGCGGGAACCCACCGGAGGGGCCGCTTATTTCAATAATGCCGAGTTACTAGCTACCACGGCCAATTATGTATGACATATTTGTTATTTAACCTCATGTTAGCAACTAACGCTGAGTTAAGTTTTTGGCGCAAATGGGTTTAAAAAAAAAGTATTTAAAAACTAGCTTCTGCCAACGGCTACGCCCGCGTGAAAAGCGACAACTATTCCTAGGGGATACTCCTATCCTACTTTTAACTCCCGGAGTAAAAAGTATCATGTCTTAATCCAAAATGTGCCATCCCAACCCATTTATGCGTGTGCCTAGTTCCATCCAAATCTGTTTAGCTTTTAAGACGTAAAAATTAAAAAAACCGACTGCTTAAGAAGCGAACTAAAAAGACGTAAACAAGAAGAAAATCATGCTGTGTAGTCGGAAGATACATCTGGTTTGGGCAGCCAGCTCGCGAATATGTATCCTACGACTGCACGGTATTTTTAAATTTTCCAATTTTAATGTAGCCAGTGAAACCTGCACAAGATTATAACGAATCGATTGACGGTAACAAGTACAAAGTAAAAAAAGGTACTAGTTAGACATACCAGAGTTACTTTCACATTTGAAGTATGGATTTATCATTTTCCAATGTTTTATCAATGCTGTCTCTAGCACCAGCCACTAAGGCATCTCTTTATTCTATGGTGTACCTACATATGTAAGAAAATCGTAATTCGCAGCCATCCTTGCACCCTGGGTGAGAAGTAAAGCCTGAGAATTTATTGGGTGTTGAGAGATATCGTTCAGGAATGTGTCCTGTTATATAGACGTCGTTGGTTCAGTGGTGGAAGGGCGACTGCTGAGCGTCAGCTTTTGGGTTTGATTCCTGGGTCGGGCAAAGTGTTTCCTGTGAGTAAATCTCAGTAACAGCACTAAGTTTCTACTACCAAGTTTAACTTTTAACAAACTTTTTTTTCGACTTTCGATCAGGTGGAGCCGTCGACGCCAGCTTATCAAGAATAAAAAAGACAAAACATAATATCCTTTTCAACTTCTAAATCTATGTAAAATAGCTTCCATCCTGTAATGTAATTGGTAACAGAAACCCATTAATCCCAACAGCCAGTGACACCACACATAGTTGTACAGATTACGTAACCCTTGAATTCTGGGTCCAAATGATCCCAAACTCATTAAAGAATGACGACCGTTCTAATCCAAACAAGGTTTACATTAGAGAGATCATTGGGTTAGTGTAATTTTCACAGCTTAAATGAAAACGTGACTGTAGTACAACGGTTTAATTCGGTATGTAAAGTAAAAATTAACCCATGCCTATTCCAAAACCATTTCGAGATTTTAGGTTTGTAGGCCTTATTTTGCTATTTTTAGGTCTTAAAATTTTAAGATCGTATTTATTTCACAAAAATACTTAAAATCACTTGACTTTTACTTGACGTCTAAGAGGCGTCATAAACTATCCTATAAAGGAAACTTTCAGTGCCTCTTGTAATGGAATAATTAAAGCCACTTGCACAAAAAACCCAACCCAGAGCTAGTCGCCAACACGAGTTTAAATTGACATTTCGTCATACAATATTGTCAATTTAATCTCGCGCTAGCCACCAACTCCGAGTTAAGTCTTTCGTGCAAGTGGGCCGTTCTTATGTACGTGTCAAGCGCCAATGTCAACGTCAAGTCCTATTGCATTCAGAGTACTTAGTCGTCAGCATGAACAAAACTTTAAACAATATACAATATTAACTACAGCTTGGAAAAACGAAATATTGAAATTAGTTGTTTAAAATAATTAAATCTATAAATTTACAAAAAATACCAGATAAATACTTTACATACCGAATAGGGATAAGTAACACATTTTTTATTCCTTGGAACATACTCTTTCAAAAAAAATAATTTTCTAAATTGGTCCAAAATTGACGGAGCTATCGGTGAACATAAATAGTTGTACCGCTATATTATGTGCTCTCTATAAATTTTTAAAATGGTCTGTTATATTAAACTAAGTATATTATTTCAACAAAGTTCTAAATGGTATTATCAATTCGTCCTATCAGTAAAATAAATAATCAGCGTCTATGCAAGGAGATCTAGGTAAAGTTAGTCCTATCTCAACTATTTCGGGTTCGGGTTTCACTCAAACCGAATAGAGCCGAAAATTACTAAGAGGTAACGAGCTGGTTCACACGTCGCGTTGCGTCCGCGTTACATCACCGCGGCCGCCGTCGGCGAGTTTGGTTTGTATTCACACAAACAAAAAAGTGAGATACATACAAACATACACCTATGAAATTTGGCACACGTGTTTAGAAAGCCCACAAAGAATAAAATATGTAAAATAAATAAATAATAAATGTTTATTGGTACAAAAATGTTACAATAATAAGTGTTCACATAAGTATACAGCAATATTGTAGAAACTACATTGTAACCATTGGTTAATGAACCCTGCCTCTCAAACTAGGGCAACCTGTATCTAAATATTGTGCAGTTCCAACAATATTATATACATACGTGTCGAATTGATAAACTTCTTCTTTTTCTGAAGTCGGTTAAAATAAACTAAAGAGCGTCGTTATGAATGGCTCGCGAGTTAATATTAACGCAAAACAAACACACACAAAAATATATAAAGTTTCGTTCCATGTAAGAGTGTCCATTCACAAACTCGCACACTTTACAAAATTGAAAATGAAAGTCACAAAATCCGCTATTAACATACTTTTAACAATCCTGAAAAGCTGCAACAAACTCGAAATGTTAATAACAATTTCTGAAACAACGTAGTCACTGGAACTCTTCAGTTTTTCCCTTTACACTGGCATATTTTTCGGCGTTAAAACCGATGGCTGCTAAAAGTTTTAATTGCTGCTCAAATTAATGCCCAGCGGTAGAGTTAGTTGAGAACATACGGGGGAAAACTTTGTTCAAGTCTGTTGCTGTTGGTTTGTGAGTAATGTAGAAATAAATGGAGGATCATCTTTTCCATAGGACATGTTACTGGATCTTTAATCCTGGTTTTTCATTTAGCTTACTTCACATGTTTTTGTTTTTACCCGACTACTGAAGGAGGGTAATGTGTTATCAGTCTGTGTATGTTTGTTCCTATGTGGCGCTCTAGAGATCAAGCGCGTCGGTCGATGTTGATGTTTCTTACGTCAATCGATTCGTTTTAACCTTGCGAGTGTCACTGGCAACATTAAAAAAAAAACTTCTTAGCTCTTCCTGTGGGGTATCAAAATGAAGGGTTTTAAGAAGTGATTTCAAAAATATCAAAAACTTGATGTTTAAATGTAATTAATTCGAAAAAAAAGTTATAAATAAGAAAGTTAATTCAAAAACCAAAAATTCTGACTGCTTCAAAAGCGAAGAAGAAGAAAATAACATTTTCTATGTGTTTTCAGCATATTTTTCTTTTGTACTTCAGGTTCAGAAAACGGAAGACGCCAGAGATGGTATGAACATGTAATGAGAAGATCTGAATATCACATGAACAGACAAGTGAGCATTCACACTGGTCTGAAAAAGTGCAAAATATATCCTATATCATACTACCCTAGATGTCCATCATAAACAACGACTAGAAGGCAACAACCTTATATATCTCGAAGACCCAAGAAGACGTTGACGAGAGAACAAGGCCCATAATCCTGCTACCCACTGTCGTGTATTTCACCAAGGCTATGGCCATAAAAGAAGTTTTTGTGGATATCAAGAGTGCTCTCCAGCATCTGGCTCGGTGCGCCTCTGGTTACAGAGGTGTTTCGATAGCCTACTTCATACTTAAGCAAATTTGTCATTTCACATTTAGTAATGTTGAGTTGGTTTTGCAATGGGTTCCGTCACATGTTGGCTTACCAGGAAATGGAAGCGGACCGCTTAGCAAGAAAAGCTGTATGAGATGGTATCGAAACCAATGTCATTCCAAGTTATTTCGAAATTTTAACTAAATTTAAGACTTTATGCCAAAACTATTGAAAAGAGTATTTTAATGAAAGATCGCTAGAAAAAGGAATCTGGTATAGAACGATTCAAAGTGAACCCCCCCCGTGTTCCCTGGTTTGCCAACAGTGTACTTAATAGGAAATTTGTGATAACACCCAACCCAAACTGTACCGAGTGTGGTGTTGTGGAAGACGTATACCACTTGTTGGTGGAATGTGTCAGTACCGGAGCTGGGGAGGGAGGCTCTGATGAATAGATTATATATTAAATTAATAGATTTAGGAATCTCCCAAAGTATCCTGTCAGCGCCTCTGTCGGAAGCAGCCATTTTAGTTTATAAAATAATAGATAAGTTAGAATAAGTGTATATTTATGCATGTGTATAAGCTTAGGTTATGATGGGGCTGGCATGGTCTTAATTGTGACTAAAAGTCCCTAAATAAAAGAAGATAAAAAAATAAAAAAATATATGCGGACAAATAGGAATGTTAACTGAAAATTAGTTTTTTGTTCGTCATGTAGATTCCATTTCTGAACTTTGATGACTTTATCTTTGTCAATTTTTATTGATTTGTTAAAGCAAAAAATACAAATCCAATATTATTAAGATAAAAAAATAAAAATAAAAATGCGGACAAATAGGAATGTTAACTGAAAATTAGTTTTTTGTTCGTCAGGTAGATTCCATTTCTGAACTTTGATGTATATACCTTTGTCAATTTTTATTGATTTGTTAAAGCAAAAAATTCAAATCCAATATTATTTGACAATCTCACTGACGGAATGAATAGAATTATCATTTTTCTACCCAGGAAACATCTCTATTGTTGTCAGCACAATATTTTATAATATGTTGTTGTTACTCAGCTTGAACCAAAATCACTCCAGTTCTTCGCCCGTATGTTTTTAGAACAGTTTTTTATCTCTCAAGCTGCATGATAGGCGTCTCATCAACTGCTATTATTTAGTCTTAAACGGTTCTCACCAAGCAACTAGTAATTATCCAGGAAAAATGCATATTTTTACCTGTAATCCCTTTTTTATACTTTTATTTGCGTGGAAATCTTTCTCCAAAGCGTAATTTTTTTTCACTATTAGTAATAATGGTTATTTTGTGAAACCTGGAAAACGAAGGTCATGTCAATAAATTTGCACACACTTTTAATCATCATCATTTCAGCCAAAAGAAGTCCACTGCTAGACTTAGGCCTCCCCTAAGCGTCACCACGGTAATCGGTCCTGTGCATTTCGTATATACTGAACTTCCACAGCCTTGACCAGGTCGTTGCCCCACCTAGAAGGCCTTCCAACGCTGCGTCTTCCAGTACGCGGTCGTCACTCCAGAACTTTTTGGCCCCAACGACCATCCATTCCGCGTGCACACTGCCACTTAAGTTTGGCAATTCTTAGGGTTATGTCAGTAACGTTGGTTCTCTTGCGGATGTCTTCATTTCAGATTCGATCACGCAAGGAAACGCCAAGCATAGCTCTTTCTATTGCCCTTTGGGTGACTTAAAGCATTCTGATTAGGCCCATTGTGAGCGACCACGTTTCCATACCGTAAGTAATCACTGGCAACACACACTGGTCGTAGACTTTTGTTTTGAGACACGTGGTAAGTCATCATCATCATATCAGCCGAAATACGTCCACTGCTGGACATAGGCCTCCCCCAAGCGTCACCACATTGATCGGCCCCGTGCGTCTCGTATCCAGCGGATCCCCGCAACCTTCTTCAGGTCATCGTTTCACCTGGTGGGAGGCCTTCTACCGCAACGTCTGCCGGTTCACGGTTGCTACTCCAGAACCTTTCTGCCTCATCGGCTATCCGTTCTGCGAGCAATGTGCCTGGCCCACTGCCACTTAAGTTTGGCAATTTTTCGGGCTATGTTGGTTAACCTAGTTCTCTTGCGGATCGTGGTACCGTTTTTTTTTTTTTTTTTTTTTTTTTTTTTTTTTTTTTTTTTTCCGGGGTGGAAAATCCTCTTTGGATGTCCTCCGCCCTGGGGAGGGCGGAGGGGTCTGTCAGATTCTTACTGACTAAAAACCACCCCGGTGTTCCGCCTCACACCTAAACCGGGGATCACGGGAACAACGATACTTCCGCAACCCCCGGCTAGTGCCGGCCCGCCTCTGCGGGCCACGACCTCGAGTTGGGGGGGGAGTGAGGTGTTGGGCTCCCCCCGCGACGTCTAAGAGTGGCGCGCGTGGAACACAACGCGCCACCACCTCGGGTCCTGATATGTGGGGGGCGACGGACGTCCCCGAGTCCGTCGCCCCTGGACCCATTTAGGGGGGCTGGAAGAGGGCATTGTCCGCCCTCCGCCGACGCCCGGCGCGTCTGCTGCGGATCGGGTTAGCGGATGAGATCTCCCTCTCCCTCTCCGCAGCCTCCTTCTGCGAGACGACTGTTTCGCAGAAGGATACCACCGCGTCCCAGGACTCCACGCTGCCGACCATAGACTCGACTACAGCCGGCAGCGACAGGTCACTGCCTACTTCAGAGATGAGGGCACGGCGTGGCTCCTCCCAAGCGGCACACTCTGCCAGCGTATGCCACGCCGTGTCCTCCCGGCAGTCGACGCAGTGGTGACACCGGGCGTCCGGCTCCCTGTTTATGCGACACAGGTACTTCCCGAAGCAACCATGCCCCGAGAGCACCTGCGTCACCCGAAACGACAGGGAGCCGTGCCTCCTCCCGAGCCAGCGCTCGAGCACTGGCCGGACCGCCTCGATGGTAATGAGGCCGGCGGTAGGGCGTGAAAGCCTGTCCCGCCATTCCGCCACCAGGACCTCACGAAGCTGAGACTGACGCAACTCCATGTGTCGCTGCATCAGCCTTTCGCCCCGCGCCCGCGCTTCCTCGCGCCACCGATACAGGGACGCGAGTACCTTAGCCTCCAGGTCCCAGGGCGGGGATCCGGCCAGTGCACAAGCCACCTCGTAGGAGATCGTGCGATACCCCCTGATGACTCTGACGGCCATCGCTCTCTGCGGCTTTCGCAGAACAGCGATGCTGCCGGCCGTCAGGTCAGCCGCCCAGATCGGGGCCCCGTACAGGGCCATCGATCGCACGATCCCTACGTAGAGCCGCCTACAGGCAGCGCTCGGGCCCCCCAGATTGGGAAGCAGCGTTGACAGCGCCCCAGCCGCGCCCAACAACTTGGGCGCCAACCGCCGGAAGTGGGGGCCGAAATCCCACAGGCTGTCGAGCACCAATCCCAGATACTTCATGGTTGACTCGACAGCGATTCGAGCCCCCCCGACGACGATGTGGGCATCGGGTGGTGGCGCCCGCCTGGGGCCATGAAAGATCATGGCCTCCGATTTGTTGAGGGCCACCTCCAGGCCAAGGCGCCGTATGCGGCTCACCACCTGTGAGACCGCAGCCGTCGCCAGCAACGCTGCCTCCCTGTACGAACTCCCCCGGGCGGTGACCAGCGTATCGTCCGCGTAACACGTCAAGTCTACGCCCGGTTGGAGTTCGCCCCTCAGCACCCAGTCGTACCCGATGTTCCACAGGGGCGGGCCCAAGACCGAGCCCTGTGGAACACCGCACGACATGCGATGCTGGTTTTCGACGCCATCACGTCCCACGTAGGTGACACACCTCTCCGCCAAATAAGCCCCGATGATGCGGCGGAGGTAGAGAGGCACTCGATGATACCGCAATGCCTCCCGAACACAACTCCAGGGAAGGGTGTTGAAGGCGTTGGAAATGTCCAAGGACACCGCCAACATCACCCCACCCCGGGACACCGCTTCCTCCGCCAGGACTCTCACCTGCGATATCGCGTGGATGGTGGAGCGCCCATGCCGAAAGCCGAACTGGCTTTCGTCCAGGTCCGGCCCCTCTCTGTACAAGTGGCTGACGAGGCGAGCAGCGATAATCCGCTCAAACAGCTTACCCACCTCGTCTAGCAGCACTATGGGCCGGTACGCGGACGGCGAGTCCGCAGGGCGCCCCGCCTTCCTGAGCAGGACCAGACGACCAGATTTCCACAAAGTGGGAAACTGGCCCCGCTCAAGGCACGCTGTGAAGAGTCCTCTCAGCCAGGGCTCTAGCTCCTTCAGAGCGAGGGCTAACACGTGGCCGTGGATCCCGTCGGGCCCCGGAGCCACGTTCTTGGCCCGGAGTCGATTCACGGCCGCCCCCATCTCTGCCTGTGTCACCTCTGGGACGCTGATGGCGTCGTCCTCTGTAGACTCTGCGGCCGTGGGCAAAGCCATCGGTGGCGGGATGTGCTCCGCTCTCGCCGGGAAGAGGGCTGCGACCACCTCCTCCAGCAGCTCGGGTTGGAGACTCTCCGTAAGCGGAGGCGCGGCGGCTCGAAGTTTCCCTCGAACCGCTCGATAAGGGCGCCCCCACGGATCCCCGTCTAGAGTCTCCAACATCTCCTCCCTGGCTCGCTTCTTCGCCTCGCCGATGGCCAGCCGCAGAGTCTCCGTCGCCGCGCGGTACACCTCATACCGCGCGGTTTCTTCATCAGCGACCCGCAGACGTCTCCTCCGGTATCGGGTGTACTGGCGTCTGGCCGCTACGCACGCGACACGCAATTGTGCGATCTCGGCGGACCACCAGTACACTTGGCGCCTCGCTGATTGTGCGTGGACCCGGGGCATGGACGCGTCGCTGATTTGCGTCATCGCCCCGCGGAACCACAGCGCCTCCTGTTCGACGTCGACGGGTCCGGTCGTTGCCGACTCCCGGATCCAGGCCTGAACAATGGTGGCCTCCTCGAGAAGTTCCCTGTCGATGCGCTTGCGCGCCCAGCGCGGACCGCCCGTTCGCGGGGCCGGTGAACCGCGGCCGCCTGCGGTCTGGGTTGTATGGTCGGGTGTCAGATATAATAAAACAGCCCAAAATGTGGTGTAAGACTGACTTTATTATGTTGATACTATGACTTATATATTGGTTACACACATTGAAATAGAGGTTGCATACGTACTACATCACACCTCCCAAGGCAATAAAAAAAAAAAAAGTATTCCTTTGCATGGATACTTTTTTTTTTTTTTTTTTTATATATATATAAAACTACGTAATGTGGTTACAAATTTAATATAAAATTACTGTTTATTATCTACGAGAAATGGTTATGCGTTTGAGTTACTCGCAGGTTTTTTTTTTTTTTATATATATATATTTTTTTTTTTTTATAAGTATATTAATAAACAACTTATAACTAAGATTATAGTTGTTGTATCGCTTGTGTTTACAAACAAGCGAATTGCTTTTTTTTTTTTTTCAAACTTATACCTAAGATTACAGTTGAGTTCTGTGTTTACAAATAAAACATGTAAGTACTTTTTGTTGGCACCATTCATTCAGGGCATCACGAGTGCATATCATTTTACAGCCACGATCGCAACAAAGGTCAGTAACCTAGGTATTGTTGCTAAGTATACAATATATTATGACTTTATGAGTAATACAACTTCGTTCTGTTTTTATGAATAACATCAATTTTTCCGTTAATGTTTACCTCTACATTTGGCGACAAATCTCTAATAACAGTGTAGGGACCAGTATAAAGGTTTGAGAGCTTATTACCAGTTTCATTTTTAATCAATATTTTATCATTTGGTTTATATTCTACAGGTCTTACATATTTATCATATCTGTTTTTCCTTTCTAATTTCGAGTTAATCAAGTTCTCCCGTGCTTCTGTTTGTGAAATCTGTAATCTATATTTAAGCTCAAGGGGATAACTGTCATAATTGTATAGTGGTTCTACTGTTCTTAAAAGGTTACTTGGTAAGTTACATTTCTTTCCATACACAAGTTCGAAGGGAGTAAATTTTGTCGATGAATGTACTGTGGTGTTGTATGCAAAGGCCCAAAAAGGTAACCATGAACTCCATGAGTCTGGTCTTTGATTGATGTGCATTCTTAAAAAGGCCCCTAGGGTTTTGTGAGAATTCTCCAGTGCACCAATGCTCTGGTGATGATAGGCTGTTGAGTTCAGTTTGGAAATATTAAGAATTGTACATACCTCTTTGAATGTCTCTGACATAAACTCCGTTCCTCTGTCAGTAGCGATTTCCCGAGGCACACCGTGCACGAGGATGAAGTTGTTGACGAACACACGAGCGACTTCAGCTGCTGTTCTATTCACTAGTGGAAAAGCGCATACATATTTTGATAGTTCACATTGAAGTGTTAAAATATACGTGTAGTTATAGTAATCTCTATCAAGAGGCCCTACTATGTCTAAAAATATCTTCTTAAATGATGATTGTGCCGTTGTGGTTATTACCATGGGTTCTTTTACCATAACCGTATACTTTTGTTTTTGACAAATAGGGCATTTTTTAACATAGTTATTTATATCCTTTTCGAGACCCGGCCAGAAATAATATTTTTTAATGTTGTTAAACATTCTTTTTGTGCCTGCGTGGCCACTTGTGGGTAATAAGTGAAAGTCATTTAAAATGACTCTCCGATCTTCTAAATTATCTACTTTTTCTATATTATTTAAAATACACAATCGCGGTCCTTCCCATTTAGTATATCTTTTAACCTCATTAGTTATTTTTCCTAAGAATAAGTTATGGGATTTATTTTTCACGAAACATATTTCATGTATATCATTAACTTTACAGAAATCGCACATCGCTCTCACAAATGCGGCTGGCGTCAGTTGTGATCGAGCAGATGGATTTATATATAACATCATTTTTGCTTGATCATATGAAAATATATTATTTCCCTTATATATTCTATTCGTTTTTTGTAGTCTGTTTAGACTTGTTTTATCAATGAATTGCAGCTCTACTGCATTACTAGGCTTGTTAATTGTTCCCACAATCCTTGCTTGATCTTCTTGATCCGGGACACAGTTGTCTGCGGTATCTTCCGGAATATGAGAAGTTTGTTCTAATCGTTTTATCTGTGCTCGTGTCATTACAAATAAACTTTCGTGCATGTTCTTTAAATCTTTCGATGATATTGGAATTCGAGATAAAGCATCGGCGGCTGCATTTTGTTGACCTTTGACATATTCTATTAAATAGTCATATTCTTCTAAACATAATCTAAATTTGAGTAGTCTACTTGATGGCTCCTTTAAACTAAATAAATATACCAGTGGTTTGTGGTCAGTTACTATTTTGAATGGACGACCATACAAATAGGGTCTATAATGTTTTACGGCCCATACTATAGCCAGGAGTTCTTTTTCAATAGTCGGGTAATTACGTTCAGCTTTGTTTAAACTCCTACTGGCGTAAGCGACTGGCCGACCATTGCCGTTGGATAAAACCGCTCCTATCGCGTACCCTGACGCATCAGTTTGTACGATAAACTGATTTTTATCTGATAAATCCGGATATTGGAGAACTGGTGGTGTAGACATACATTCTTTAAGTGTCTGAAATGCCTTTTGTGCGTCGCTATTCCAAATGAATTCTACATTTTTTCTACACAAAATATTTAAACTGTTTGTAATTTCAGCAAAATTTGGAATAAATTTGCGATAATAATTCGCTAAGGCTACAAAACGCGTTACTTCATTTGTGTTTTGGGGAATTGGATAGTTTTGTATAGCACTAATCTTTTCTGGATCAGGTAGTACACCGTTATCTGTTACGACGTGGCCTAAATAGAGCATTTCCTTTTTAAGAAAGTCGCATTTCATCGGATTTAATTTTAAATTGACACTGCGTAATCTTTCTAGTACTTCGATTAAATTTTTGTTATGATTTGATAAGTCCCGTCCCATTATAATTAAATCGTCCTGATAACATAAACATTTTTCATAATTAAGGCCCGCCATTGCCATTGTCATCATTCGGGCAAATGAGTTCGGGCTTGTCTTAAGACCCATTGGCATTCTAGTCATTTGATATTGACCTGAATGAAAAGCTGTAAATTTCCTACTATCTGGTTCAAGTTCCACGTTATAAAACCCTTGGCTTAAGTCTAAGTGCGTAAAATAAATGCAACCAGAAAGCGAGTCTAATATCTCATGAATATTTGGCAGTGGGAATTTATCATTTTGAACACAGTTATTTAACTTTCGGTAATCAATGACTAGACGCCATTTCTTCTCTCCATTTGATTTCTTTGGTACTAATAGAACGGGACTAGACCATTCGCTATTACAGGGTTCTATTATACCTTGTTCGAGCATGCGGTTAATTTGATTCTGTATTTCCCCTTTTTGTGAATGTGGGAGCCTGTAAGGTTTGCTGTAACTTGGTCTAGTACCGGGTTGTATTGTTATTGAATGTTTATATATAGTTGTCGTAGTGAGTTGGTCTCCTTCGAGATAAAAGATATCGTTATACTTTGCGCATATGTTCCTAATGCTGATTTTTTCCTCCTTATTTAGATGATCTAATTTTAATAAGGGTAGCAGTTTTTTGACTCGTTCTGCATGTTTCTTTGGCTTGTCAAATATACAGATATTATAATCTCTTGCTTTATGTATTTTAGGATTAATGCTATGTACATAAAAATCGTTTTCTGTTGTGTTCAAAATTCTTATTGGTAGCTTTCCGTCCGCGGGGCTTGCTATTGTACTTGCTAAAAATATTCCGTTTCCTATCTGCTCTGCGCAAACTACACAATCTTCTGTTATATCGGTCGTTATGTAATGTGTGCTTTCGGACCTAGCGGGTATAGTTAGCGTCTCGTTATGTTTGGTAATAGGCACACAAATTTCTTTATTGTTATTATACATAACTAAGGAGTAATTTTTGAAGTTAATAATCGAATGATATTTGCTCAAAAAGTCTTGGCCTAAAATGCCACTTGCCTTACAGGGTAAGGATTCAAATACGTAGAATTTATGGCTTAGAATTTGTTCACCTGCTCTTAATTCAAGATAAACAAAACCGATCGCTTAAATTTTTCCACCAATACCATTTACAACAAGTTTTCCTTTTTGGATGGGTTCATTTAACTCAGCAATGTGTTTATATTTTATGGCCGATATGGATGCACCGGTGTCGATTAGCCACGTATATGTAAGATTGTTATGTTTAGAGTGTAATGAAATATGATATATGCTACTACATGACATCATAACGCTTTTATTCACGAAAAAACTCTTCTGAATTATTATTATCATTGTTATTTTCAGATTGATTTTCTCGCGGATTTGAATCTGTCAAAATATGCGTATTTTGTTGCTGTTCCTGGTGAATAGTAGCTTGGTTAAAAAAAATCCTACCTTTAGCTCCACGGTTAAATGTGCCGCGGCCACGAGATCTCCATCCACCGCGACCTGTTTGCGACATTCGATCATCCCTCCGTTCCGCCGGTGGCGTTGATTGTCCTCGTCCTCGTGACATCCCCTGGCCTCTGGAATTCCTATATTGGTAGTAATTGTTATTACGACGCATAAATAAAATGTCACCTGACGTGGACGGTGTTGAAACTTCCTCATCGATGGCTGCTTGTATGGCATCACTTAAAGATGTAAACTGTCGTGCTGCTATTATTGTGCTTAGTCGACGATTTCTTAATCCGTCGGCAAAACTTTTAATGGCTGATTTTTCGTTAATAGGCTTCAATATATCGAAGCTAGACTCATTGCCTTCAGATTGGGAAATCGTCAAGTCAACAAACAAATCAGTTATTTTCTTACCGTAGTCATCTATAGTAAGATCATTTTGTTTCAAATTGTACAATTTGTGTTGTAGAGCTGTTGCTGATTTTTTTGGTAACAGACATGTTTTCATAGCCTTTACTAACTCATTAACACTGTCATACTTTGCATTAAGTTTAAGTTTAGCAGACTGCGAAAGTCGACTTTTTAAAACAAAATTTATCAATTTAATTTGTCCGTCTACGTCAAGTTCCGTTTCATAGTATTCTACGCCATCTATGAGCTGTTTTGTATTTGTGCCGTCGTCATTTAGAACTGGTAATAAGCTTAAGGCGATTTTTAAATCTAATTTCGCCATATTTTGTTCAATAATTGACTCTTCAGTCGATGAATTATTACACAAATCTAAAATATTGTCATACAGGTTAACAAAATCTTTGTTTAATTTATTAAATTTACATAATTCCTCGTCTTTTAATCCGGTTTTAAGTAGCCTTAAATGGTCTAAGCTCTCATTGAAATTACTCAGCAATTTATCGGCCTCTTTTAGTTTTTTCAAAACAATTTCACCCTTTCGTCTACTTGGTCCTATTTTTATTAAATATATTCTTATCTTACCAAGGTCATTGTATATCTGTAACAATTCGTCATACATAACTGTCCATAATTTTATAGTTCATATACCAAATGCAAGTTCATATCGCGACTATGATTCCACTGTTGCACGCATACACTGCCCATGTTAGAATTACCACACTTTCACATTCATTAGAACACAGAACTCACAAGAACACTAGCCGAATTGTATGATTTGTTACACGCCTCTGTGTTGTCAGGGATTCTTGTTGGAAGCGTGGACCCGACGTTCCTCGCCTGCAGACACGTTACAAGCACCGTCGCGACACCTTCTGGATCGATCCACAGAACGCCTTAAGATGTGTCTCGTTATCTGCTCTCGCGCCCAGGACTCATGACATCTTTTGTAAATTTTAAAGATGGAGTATAGTGCACCGATGAATAATATCGTGCAAATTATTGTTAACACGATACTTATGGCCGATAAATGAAATTTAAATTCCTCTACCGTCGCTGTGTTTTTAGCGGCGCTATTTTGATTGAGAAAAACCTCCTCATTAGTTACTTTTGAGTTGCACATTTTTCAAAGTCACTTTTAATATATTTTTCACTTAAACAGTTGCCACACTGAGCAAAACCGATACTAATCGTGTACATGATTCAAGCCCTGTTTAGTGGCAGGGTCGCCATGTATGGTCGGGTGTCAGATATAATAAAACAGCCCAAAATGTGGTGTAAGACTGACTTTATTATGTTGATACTATGACTTATATATTGGTTACACACATTGAAATAGAGGTTGCATACGTACTACATCACAGGGTGGAGACGTCGAAACGGATATATCTGTGATCCGATAGCGTCTCCACCTCCACGGCGACACGCCAGTCGCGGACACGGCTCGCGACAGCAGGGCTAGCAAACGAGACGTCCACTATTGAACCGCCCCGCTGCCGCACGCACGTTTGTACCGAGCCCCGGTTTAGGACGACCAGGCCAGTGGTGACTGCCCACTCTTCCAGCACCTCACCCCTAGCATCGGTTACTGGAGATCCCCACGCTGAAGACTTGGCATTGAGATCCCCTAGCAACAGCACAGGGCGAGGGTGGAGTCGGCCTACGACGGCACCCAACTCGACAAGGAAACTCTCGAAGTCGGCGAGACTCTTGTTGGGCGCAAAATACGCACCAACTATGCCAACGCCGTCCGCGAGGGCGGCCACCCAGCCGTGACCTCGGGACGGGCTGTAAAGAGCCCCGCCAATGATGGCCACCAAACCGTCGAGGTCTCCTACCCAGTTGGCTCTGGGTGGGACGAAATACGGCTCGGCGACCACAACCACGTGAATCGACCACTCTGCCATGCTCTGGAGCAAGAGATCCTGAGCTCTGGCAGAGTGGTTGATATTGCCCTGGAGGAAATGGTAGAGCGCCATTATGCACAATCCATTCCCTCCAGGTCATTCCTAGGCCGGGAGTCGGCCAAAGGGCAGCCAGGTTGAGGGGGAGGTAAAGACCCTCCGGGAACCTTGGCCCTCCTTCTCCTCTTCTGCTGCGCGGGTGCGCCACAGGCCTTTCCGCCCGCTCTGTGCCCAGCAGGCCTCCCTGCAGCTATACAGAGGCTGCAGTTTGGCTCCGCGGAGCACTGGGCCGCCTTGTGGCCGGGCTGACCGCAGCGATAGCACTGCTCGCTGTGGTCTGTTTCGGCGGTGCATCGTGCCCTGACATGCCCAATGGCCAGACAACGATAGCACCGCAATGCCCTGGGTTGTAGCAGCTTCACCCTTGCTGAAACCCACCCCACCAACAGTCGCCCACCTTCTGCGACCTTGTTCGCTGCCGCCACCGGGCACCGCACCCAAATCATGCCGAGTCCGGTGGCGTCGGCGCGGATTTCGCCCATCCGCACGTCCTCGGACGGACATCCGCCGGCTCGGGTGATGGCCGCCACGACCTCAGCTGGGGTCGTCGAGTCGTCCAGACCGTCAATACGCAACTCAGCCGTCTTCATCGGCCTAGACACCCGGACGTCCTCAGGGTTGAGGACCTCTCGCAGCTTGGCGGCCAAAATGTCCGCCTTTTCGGCGCTAGAGGCACCCGACACCTCGAGCAGCCGCGCCCCCGTTATCGCCGGCCTCATTTTGAAGCCAGACGGTGTTCCAAGGTCGGGGAACGTGACTTTGGCCCTCGCCTCTGTCAGGACCGCCTTGTAAGAGACGCCCCTTTCGACGGCTCCGGGCTGCAGCGTGATCACTACAGCCGCGGAGCGTGGGGCTCTGACCTTAGGCGGTCCCGTGGCCTTATTCGATGCCAGTGCGGGTGCTCCAGTGGTTGCCAGCGGTGCCGTCTTCTTTTTTCGACGGCGGCCCCTCTTGACCACCGTCGTCCAGGCCTCCGTTAGGGGTCCAGGTGGTGTCGTTAGGGTCGCAGCCGCCGACTGGGAAGTGGGCGCGGACCTACTCTCAGCGGGCTTACTGGGCCCCTCCGTGGGCTTTGTGGCTCCCTTCCCGGCCCTTCTTAGCTCAGCCGACGTGGCTGCCGGCCCAGGCTTAGCGGCCCCCTCCTGTCTCCGCTTGTCTGCAGCGAGTGGTGGGCGGATGGTTTCAGCTGGGGGCAACCTCGCCTCTATGGCCTCCATCCGGGCACTTACCATTTGCCCACACTGCATCATGCAGATGCGCGCAATTCTTTCAACATCCGCATCCGCAAGTGCAGGGGCCGATGACGGGGCTGAAGATGGGGCTGAAGGTGGGGCCGAAGACGGGGCCGGTGATGGGCTCGTGACGGAAGTTACTGCCTTCTGGGCGGCAAACTGCCGCTTGAGGTCCTCCACCTCGGATCGGAGACGGCCGTTCTCCTCCCACAACTTCACCGTCTCATCCGTGGTTGTACGGGTACTGAGGACCTCAACCGCCTCCTGGATGCTTTCCACCGCGTCCTTCAAGGCACGCGTAAACGTGCCCTTCAGGTTGCCCGATTTGGTGGCAACCTTCAAGACGACATCCAGGCCGTCCATCACTTGGCGACTGAGCGCCATCGCTGATGCATCTGTCGTCCGAGCCGAGCGCCGCTCACGGGCCTGTCGGGCCAACTCGCTGACCTCGTCAGCTGCGACAGCTCGTCGTTGCGCCCGCTTTGCGGCATTCGCCTCCGCCTTGTTTGCCTCCAGCAGGGACGTGGTGGAGCCACCGCTCTGGTCTGCACTCATGTGCCCAGGGTCGCTCTGCACGCACTCCGAGGCGGCAGGCGTGTCGGGCCGAGGCACAAAGCGACCCCGCACGTCACGTTCCACTAACCGAGTGGTGGCAACAGTCTTACGACCCCGCCCTCTTCGCCCCGTTGACACCTTTGGGGCCGATAGGTTCTCCTCGCTCGAGGAGAGACCTAGTGTCCCCGAGTCCCCGCTGCGAGGACGCTTCCTCCAAACGTTGGTGGAGCACCCGCGCGAGTCCTGGTCAGTCAAGATGTCCGCAGGACCTGAGCCTCCTAGGCTCTTGTTGCCGTCGGTGACGGCAAGAGGTATGTCCACATGGGGACTTGAGCCTCCTCGGCTCTTGTTGCCGTCGGCGACGGCAAGCGGTGCGTCCACTTCGCGCAGTCGCTCCAGGTTCACCTGGTGCTCCTTTTTTCGCTCGTGGCTAATTTGGCGCAGGTCGGCGGTGGTCTGCCGGCCCGCGAGACTATTGGTGCCCCCCTCAGATACGATGGGGCTGCCCTCTAGGAGATCCCTAGAGGGGCGGGACTCGCCCTTGCGTTGCGCAAGGGTACCCGCCTGAGGATTTTTTTCCTTTAGTCTGTCCATCATGTTTGTTCCTTTTTAAGGGTGAGGTCCCAGCGCTAGGGACCGGATACAAACCCTCCGGCCATTCATCCCCTCGGCACGCGAGACCTTGGGATTGGGTTCCATCTGTACTCCACGCCCACTCGACTTACACTCTGTCAGCAGAGGGGGGGAGTAGGCGTTAGATGGCCACCGCGGCGACGGACTAACCGTCCCGCCTCTAGCCCGGTTCCCTTCACGACCATCCTGGATGATGATCTGTGATTGGAACCGTGACCTTTCCTCGTGTGTTGAAATTAGCCGCCCGCCCCAACTGTCCACCCAACGTGGGTGGCCAATTGGAGCCGACGTTGCCCAGGGTGCGCCGCGTGGAGGCTTTCAACTTGCACCCCGGATCGTGGTACCGTAACTTAAGTTCACACTTTTAATATTATAATAAAATCTAGAAGTTTTAGGTATTTTCAGTGATACACGCCTTTTTTTTTGTCGTCTATAGGCTTGCGCTTGACCACTATCTCACCTGATGGTAAGCGATGATGTGTTCGACGGTGAAGCACGCTTGCCTAGAAAAACCTATTCACTCTTGACTTAAAGACCCCAAGGTTGTAGCTATCGGGAAACACAGACTCCGGCAGGGAATTCCACTCCTTAGCTGTACGCATAATGAAAGTGTCTCCAAAACGTTTTGTGCGTATGGGTGGGCTATCCACCATGTACCGATGACGCATCGGTACATGGACTTTCTGTTTAAATTGACGGTGATTTTTACAAGAATTTTGCCTTTCACCATCATTATCTGGGTCACCTGATAGTCAAGCCAAATAGAGCTGAATACCAGTTATTTTACATAAAGCGACTACATGACGTGATTTTTATGAGCACTTAACACACGTATACATTTTTTTGCCTAAAATGTAAGCCTTTATATATCAAAATATTTACCGCTAACAGATCTGAACCAAATGATTTCATTTAAATCATTTGGTCTTAGATAAAAAATATGATGGTGATGATTCTTTCACGGTGATCCTTTGTAACGATCATAGGTATATAATAGTGTAATACTCTAAATGGGACAAACAATCGAGTTGGATAGGGCCAACTTCGGGAAAGAGGTCAATCGTTGAATCCGACTAGTCTGGGCACAGTTCGGCAAGTTACGCGGTGTCTTCTCGTCCAACTTACCACAGTGTATCAGGACAACAGTATATGACTAATGAGAATTGCCAGTGATAATCTATGGCTTTGAGACGTGATCGCTCACAATAGGCCTCATCAGAAAGCTTGCAGTCACCCAAAGGGCAATGGAGAGGGCTATGCTCGGAGTTTCCTTGCCTGATCGAATCAGAAATTTAGAGAACCACAAGAGAACCAAGGTTACCGACATAGCCCGAAGAATTGCCAAACTTAAGTGGTAGTGGGCAGGTCACATAGCTCGCAGAATGGATGGCTGATGGGGCATAAAAGTTCTGGAGTGGTGACTGCAAACTGAAAGTCGTTGCTTTTGAAGACCGATGACCTAGTGAAGGTTGCGGGGATCCGCTGGATGCGGAACGCACGGGACCGTTAAATGTGGTGACGCTTGGAGGAGGCCTAATTCGAGCAGTGGACGTCTTTCGGCTTGTTTAATGAATATTGGAGGATGAAATAGGCGAGAGTTAAACCTTGAATTATGACTTTTTACTTAGGAAATTCAGTCGGATGTCTGTGACCGCATTTCCTCTTAAACACTATCGGCGAAATGTAAGTATGCAAAAGATAAACCTCTGCCTAACGTTTCGGGGCATACAGCCGTAGTGTTATGCAGTAAAAACCGTTTTAACTTAGTTTGGATTTTTACTCTAACATTACTTTTCACACTATATTTCTATACCAATATTATAAAGACAAAAGATTTTTTTGTTTGTTTGTTTGTACCGAATAGGCTCCGAAACTACTGGCCAGATTTAAAAAAATCTTTCACCTATGGAAAGCTGCATTATTCCCGAGTAGCATGGGCTATAATTTTGACGGGAGCGAAGCCGCGGGGGTCAGCTAGTATTTTATAATATAATATTATCACACTAATATTATAAAAGCGATAGTTTGTGAGTGTGTGTTTTTGTATGTGTGTTACATCTTGACACTCAAACGACTGAACCAATTTTGATGAAATTTGGTATGGAGGTAGGTAACACCCTGGATTAGCACATAGAATTATACTTTTTATGGCGAGAATATGTTCCCTCGGGATAATTTTTGACAATCACGCGAGCGAAGCCGCAGGGAGAAGCTAGTACTTCTATAAACGTGAAAGATTGTGAGAATGGATGGATGTCTGTTACTCTTTCACGTAAAAACTACTAAATGGATGTTGATGAAACTTTACAGAAGTATAGCTTTGACATCAGAATAACACATATGCTATAATTTATAAAGGTATTTAGAGAAGTACTAATACCACGCGGGTGGAACCACGGGTTGCAGCTAGTAATATTATAAATGCGAAAGTAACTCTGTTTTTCTGTCTGTTACCTTAACCCCTTAATTCGGTGAACCGATTTAGATGAAAATTGGTATGGAGATAGTTTGAGACCCTGGAAAGTACATAGAATAGTTTTTATTCATAAGGGGGTGGGAACAGAAAAAAATAGGTGATACGAAGTACTAATGCTACGCAGACGAAGTTATGGGCAAAAACTAGTAAAAATATACGATAAAGTATAAATAATTACCTATATCTAGATGATAAAGGCCAAGATAAGAAACTTATTAATAACTCAGTCTACGGTATCAGTTTTTGCCATAAGCATTGTTTGTTTGATCGAATGTGTTTTTTTAACAATTTTTCTGCTTGATAATAACATGGAGAAGTTTTTGTTCGTCTTTGTGATTATCCTTTGTGGTAAGCATTTTGTTTGATAGTACATGACTTATGTCCCCTAGAGGGGGCAGAGTGCGTTCACAGATGTCGTCCTTCGCGATCTATCTTGAGTTTCACGCTTCACCTCGCTCCACGTCATTCCAATGTTCGCTGCTTCTGCCACCACGGTGCGACGACAGATTTGACGGGATCGGCCACGGTTTCTTTTCCCTTGGAGATTCCAGTCCAAAGCTTGTTTGGTTATGTGGTCGGGACCCCTTCGAAACGTGTGACCAATCCATCTCCACTTGCGACACTTGATCTGGCGGTTGATCGGGCTCTCGTGACATTTCTCCAACATTGCCAGTAGCAAGACCATCTCTAAAGTAGAGCACGTTAGAGATGGTCTTGAGCCAGTAAATTTCGAAAATACGACGAAGACAGCGGTTGACTAAGACTTGGATTTGGCTTGAAATTTCCGCTGTGACCTTCCTCGTTTCGCACCCGTAAAGCAGCACGGATTTGAAATTGGACCTGGCCACTGGGCCCAAAATATTATAAAGAGTTTTTCATAGACTTAAAAATAATATAATGAAAAACAGAAAAAATATTTATTTGTGACCCGCACAGGAGACACGAGAAATAAGCATAAAATTAAACAATAATAAAAACCAGCCAAGTGTGACTTGAACTCGCGCACGAAGGGTTCCGTACCATTATCGCAAAAAACGGCAAAAAAATCACGTTTGTTGTATGGGAGCCCCCTTAAATTATTATTTGATTCGGTTTTTAGTATTTGTTGTTATAGCGGCCACAGAAATACATCATCTGTGAAAATTTCAACTGTCTAGCTATCACGATTCATGAGATACAGCCTGGTGACAGACAGACATACAGACAGACAGACCGACAGACAGACAGACAGACCACGGAGTCTTAGTAATAGGGTCCCGTTTTTACTCTTTGGGTACGGAACCCTAAAAAAGCCCGTGCGAGACCGAAAAGGCTCCTATCTTAGCAATAGAAGCATCAGCTGTCGGAAATCCCACTTTTGTCCCTTGACTGTACATAATATGAATTTTATATAAGTTTAATATACATATTATGTACATACACACTAGTAAAAACATATGGTGCGCCCTGACCTGTAAAACTTTTATTAATAATTATTATTTTCATTAACAGTTACAATCACAAGCTTAATAAATGCTGAAAATGGACCAAGCAGAATACTTAACGGATCGCCCGCAAACGATGACCAGTTCCCCTATATGGTAATTTTTATACTTTTATGCACATAAGTTTAGGTTAAAATTTCTAGTGTGGCGACCGCGTATCAGAAGACGCAGCGTTGGAAGTATGATATCCTGGTTAAGGCTGCGACAATCCTCTATATGCGTGACTAACAGGACCGATCCCTGTGCCCCTTAGGAGAGATCTATGTCCAGCAATGGACGTCTTTCGGCAGCAAAGACGATGACGATGAGGATGTACTGTATGAAAGATAATCGGTTCAGAAATGGGTTGGGAGTCATTACGGATAGTCAGAAGCCAGGATATGTGGCACCAGTCTTGCGAAGGGGTACTGTGTTACCCAGTTACTGGGTTGTGGAGTATGATGATGACGTCGATGGTAAAGTACACTTTCCTAGAACTACCATATTCATTCTTGAATCTTGAACCAGGTTGTAGCTATCAGGAAACACAGACTCCGGCAAGGAATTCCACCCCTTAGCTATACGCACAGTGAAATTATTTCCAAAACGTTTTGTGCGTATGGATGGGATAGTGCGTCCTGTGTAGGCAAATCCCTCTCAGAGTGCAATCATGGTAGTTTTGACAAGATGGAGGTCTTAAACCCTGAAAGTTATAAGGGCGTAGACACAGCAGCGCGGTGCTACTCCCGTGAAACGGCACAGTGGCGTCGTGTCATGACACGGCTAACCGTTTATGTTTAAACCTAAAGTTATTCTAATTCTTTGAAAAATTAAAGTGCCGATAAATTATATGGTGTTGATATTTTGATTGTTGATGTTTTGGTTTTTGAAGTTGAGTATGTCACCCGTCGGGCCCACGGCGCACCCGCTCGTTGTTTTTTTTTTTTTTCCCTAAAATTCTTCTTTGTCTAGTCCCAGAGATCAGGAGGTGCCTCCGCTAATGAAATTAACATCGATAAAAATGAGTTCGTACTGAGGAAATGGAAGTACATGCATACACAACATGAAATGGAAGTACTATGTGCATGATTGTAGGATTAATGCAGTAGAAATGCGTACCTTGCGAAGTATGTGTGGTGTAACTTTAAATGATGTAATGATGTAATAAGACAATGTTGTGGTTTAAAAGAATGTATTGACCAAAATTTATAAGAGTATGTTAAGATGGTTTGGCCATGTCGAGAGGATGAATGAAAGGCGACTAACGAAAGGTACAAGGCAGACGTGAAACGCCTCATACGTACGTTTCAGCAATTTTTTTTGCACTCACACTTTCACAGAACTTAGCGACTGCTAAACCTCAACTGTCGAGTTGGTGCGACGTGGGCACGGCGCAGCGCACCATGTCGCGGCACGACGCCATGACGTTTCACGGTTTCGGCACCGCAACGTAGTGATGTGCCCAAGACCTCATTAGTCAAATAATTTAGACCTACCTTGATATCTTTCAGATTTCGTTGCAACGATTAAGAGAAATAAACAATGACTTCAGAGGACACAGATGCGGGGGTGTACTAGTAACGCTACAGCATGCACTTACAACTATAAGATATTGTACTGTGGACTATAAAGACAGTGGACAAATGTTGGTAACATTACTTTTAATCAATTTAAAAAATACAGAATGTAACGGAAAGTTGTAGTCTCATTTTAAATGCCACTTCTGCCATGTAAATGAATTACTTTCTTCAAGGAAGTTATAAAAATATGTGTGCCTTTCATAAAAATTTTGCGAAGCTGATGGTAGGTAAACTTTTACAGAAAATCTATTTTTTGAGAATTGTCTATTAGTTATTTTGAGAAAGTGGTTTAGTTCCATCGACAGAAGCAGATCCTTAAACATGACCACACCTTCCCGTTACACCCTGTAGGCATAGAATTAAGATAAGAAGAAACAAGGAAAGTTACGCCTAAACGACTGTTTAGATAAGTTCTATGTTCGACTTCTTGTATGTTTTTTTTTTTTTTGTATGTTCACCGATATCTCCGTTAATTGTGGACCGATTTTGAAAATTCTTTTTTTGTTTGAAAGAGTATGTTTCGAAATTGGTCCCATTTTAATTTGGTGAAGGTCTGATGAAGAACTTCGGAGATACACAACAGAACTCTTCAATAAATAACGGCAAAACTCTCGGGATTGCTGCAATCGCATGTCTGTTTGTTGTTTATACCATTTCATAACATAACATCACGCCAGTACGCTCTAAAGGTGTACGCAGATCTCTCATTTCACTGGTTATGCTCAAGTTTCATGTTATTCGGTTAATCTATTCTGGAGTTATAGGGGCCTTAAAAAACAACTTGCTATTAGGTAGGTAAAACTAAAAAGGGAAAAATAAAAAACTTTTTTGCAAAAAAATACTACCGACTTCCAAATGAAAAACTACAAAGTGAAAAATAACTTAACTTTTGGAAGTCGGTGTCCATATCGCAAAAAATGGTTCCTAAGAAAGACACCGACTTCCAAAAGTTAAGTTATTTTTCACTTTGTAGTTTTTCATTTGGAAGTCGGTAGTATTTTTTTGCAAAAAAGTTTTTTTATTTAATCAAGAAATTTTACAAAGTTTTAACATTGGCCTCAAACTAGGCAAACCTGTATCTTGGGTACCAAGATTATCACTTAACCTTACGAGGCGAGATAGTGGTCAAAAGCGAGCCCATAAAAATAAAAAAAGACAAACAGTTTATTATAGTTAGGCTCGTGCTTGACGATGTGGTCGACGGTCAAGCACGCTTGTCTAGAAGTAACACAAATTCACTCTTGACTTAAAGACCCCTAGGTCGTAGCTATCGGGAAACACAGACTCCGGCAAGGATCCACCACTCCATAGCTGTACGCATAATGAAAGTATTTCCAAAACATTTACAACACAAAAAAAGTTGTGAAGTTATGTATTCATGTACGGAACTGTTTCTGAGGAGCATGCCAATTTAACTGAAGCCTTCAGCCAACTAATTTCTTTTAAAGACTGGCTTTTATATTTTATTTTGTAATTGAAGGTTTAAAATTCTTTTGCAGGGTACTAATCAACAAGGATGAATACAGAGTATTCGGTGGTGGTGCAGCGGCACTTACCAACGACACATCTGCTGATCGTGTTCGGCGTATAGCCATATACACCCGGAATATAATGCGAACGATGTCCTATTTCTTAATGATATTGCTGTTATTGTTGTAAGTTGTCTGTTTGCTTTATCAAATTGAAAAGTAAGAGAAAGTGAACACTAAACCTACCGTGAAAAACCGACTTCCAAATAAAAACACTACAAAACGAAAAATAACTTCTATTTCGGAATTCTGTGTCAAAAACGAAGAAACAAAAAAGGAACACTGACTTCCGAAATTGAAGTTATTTTTCACTTTGTAGTTTTTATTTGGAAGTTGGTTGTGTTTTTTTGTGTAAATGTTTGTATTTTCACTTTTTATTTGTGGTACATAATGGCGAACATCATTGTTTCGTCGCAAACGTTCCGTTACTATTTTTGTTATTATGTTGCAACACTATGTCAGCTGGCTGTCATTCGATTTGACAGCTTTTGCTTGAGTTGAAAAGTTGACACTTGATTATAATAATCGTTGGATAATCAATCCCGCTGCATCCTAATTGCATCCCCGATTAGCGATTTGTATTGCGCGGCGTCTGTGCAATTGGTGTTGGTGCATATTTCGCGCGCATCGAAGTGCCTTTGCCGGGAACGCGTGTTGGAGTTTGGCGAGTATCTCACCAGATCACGTTCGTGTCCCTTCTCCCTTATTATATATATTGTCCTACCTAACGACCAGGTACCGGATTGATCGAGCACAGGAGTCCACCACGGTAATCGACTAATTTTACCGCCCAACCCTTGTGTTCAACTTTAAACAACGGACCCTAACGTATCAACTAATGTCTTCTTTTAATTAATTTCTTTCAGCTTAGGACACCGTTCTTAAGCAACACAGTGACAACACTGCCGATAAGAGACATTGGCACCACAAATATGGAAACATGCATTATTGTAGGTTGGGGCGTAAGTTACACTTCATCCATTTAAAAATTAAATTTGAACCCTCGAGGAGTTTGTCGCTAAATAATAACAGCCCACGACGATCGACATGGGTCGACCCTATATTATTAGATTCTATATAAAAAAAACATTAACAAAAAAATACCACTGATTTCTAAAAAAAAACACTACAAAGTAAAAAAATACTTCAATTTCGGTGTTCCAGACCTGACCGACTTCCGAAATTGAAGTCTTTTTTCACTTTGTAGTGTTTTTTTGGAAGTTGGTTGTATTTCTTTGTAAAAAGCTTTTTCTTTCACTTGTTAGTTGTGGAACCTAATGAGCAAGTTCTATAGTAAGGTTCCTATAATGCACAAACTCATGCCAAAATAGATTACCCGAATAACATACAACTTAAACATAACCGGTAAAATGAGAGTGTACCAGTGGTAGTGTAGTTAATCGGCAACGACACTACTGGTAGTGCGGCTGGTAGCGTCGTTGCCAAAAAATAAAACTGAACACATCTGCGTCCCCCTTTAGAGCATACCGGCGTGATGTTGACAGACATGCGATTGCAGCAATCCCGATAGATTTGCCGTTGTTTATTGAAGAGTTCTGCTGTATATCTTAAGACCATATGAGAAGCACCAGTTTTAAAATTAAAAAAAATCATCAATATCGGTTCACCTAGTAAAAGTTTTGAGGTGACACACATAAAAAAAAATACATTCGAATTGAGAACTTCCTCCTTTTTAACCGATTTCCCAATAAGGAGGAGGTTCTATGTTCGACTTTAAGTATGTTTTTTTTGTGTATTTTCACAGATAGCTCCGTCAATTGTGAGCCGATTTTAAAAATTCTCTTTTGTTTGAAAGAGTATATTCCGAAATTGGTCCCATTTATGAAGAACTTCAAAGTTATACAACAGAACTCTTCAATCAATAACGGCAAAGCTCTCGGGATTGCTGTAATCGCTTGTCTGTTTATTGTTTATACCATTTCATAATATAACATCACGCCTGTACGCCCTAAAGGGGTACGCAGATGTGTACAGTTCACCTAGGTACACTCTCATTAAACCGATTATGTTCAAGTTTCATGATACTCGGGTAATCTATTCTGGTATTATTGCCTATTAGGTAGGTACAACTAAAAAGTGTTTTTTTTTTTTTTTTTTTTAAATACTATCGGCTTCCAAATTAAAACACTGCTAAGTGAAAAATAACTTTAATTTTGGAAGTCGGTGTCCATAATGCAAAAAATTTGGTACCTACCAAAGACACTGACTTCCAAAAAGAAAGTTATTTTTTACTTTGTAGTATTTTTATTTGGAAATCAGTAGTTTTTTATTTTTTTAAAGTTTATTTTTATGTCAGTCAAATATGAATTGAATCTGTTGTGGACCATTTAACTTCTTAAATAAAATGTTGTAGTCACTTTATCATTGATTGATTGTGATTGCACTTTTGACCCTCATCTGTACAGCTACAAACCCTTACTAGACCAGGGTAGAAGCCTTTAAAAATAATAAGAAAAAAATAAAAATAATAGTAAGTTGGAACCCATTGGGAAAGAAGAAGAATATTATAAAAATTAAAGGAAAAATAATTTACGGGCGATTTGAGGTCGGGAAGGGGAAGGGTCGATTTCCGGCAAAACTACAAGTCCTATGGAAAAAACTTATATGGTAAAGTTGTAGATAGTAAAAAGATTTTTGAATTGACACTTTTTTCACATAACCTCAAAATGTATGTGAAAAATTCAAATAACCAAGTTTTTGGTTTTTAATTTTTATCTTTTACAATTTTTTATTGTTTTTCACATAGTTTGGTAAAAACTTACCTTTTTATGTCCCAAACACACCGTAATTTTTTTTATTTAAAATATTTATTCTTTCACCTTATGTTGAATTAATATCGAAAAAACTACCCTAATTTTCAATCGAAAATTCTCCTGTCAAAATATCTGCTTTTGCCAAAAAGTCGGTGGGCTCTTTGTTCGTTGAAATCTCTACTTTCTGATAGTGTAATAGTAGATTATTAACCAAGGGCTGTATGACATCAATTGCATACGAGGTTTTTGGCGCCTGAGCGAAGCGAAGGCGCTAATTAACCCGAGTATGCAATTGATGCTTACGCCCGAGATAAATACTCTGCTTTACATATCGATTGTGAGGTAAGTAAACAACATGACAGCAGGTTTCAATGAACATTTATTAAGAAGAAAAAAATGTGTATTTAAATTAAAATTAATAGTAAAATTATTACAATTTGTAAGAGATATGGTCACGTTCTTTTTAGGAATATTTATAGTTTGAATATGAGTTTGTGATGATAAGACTTGAGTTTGAGTGACTTGAGGTTCTTGCATCGTAAATGGCGGCAGTTGACTGGTACTATTTTCTTCATTAAAAAATGGCTCAGATGATGTGCTTTGACGTGGTGATTTCAAGTTTATATTTTCTGTTATTTTAGAAGTAATTTTGCTTTTGTTTGCCATCGAATCTTCGATATAACCTTCGGCCACTTTGCTGGACTTCCAGCCGCCGTGCCTTTTTAACAGAGTGAGGTTGGCTCCCGAATCAGCCAATAGAGTCGCTGATGTTCTGCGAAAGCAATGCCCGGTGTATAACTCTACGTTACTCAGTTTTAAATATGTGGCTATTTGCTTTGGCATGCCTGTAAATTTGTTTTTTCCTATTACTTGTCTGTGGCATTTTCCTTTACTGTAATTAAGAAAACAACGATTTGTATCCACATTTTCAGGCCGAAGAGCTTGATATTTTTCAACATAATTTGCAAATTCTTCATGCACAACAAATGACCGGTCAATTTTAGTTTTCGTGTTAGGCAGTTTTATGAGTAGTAATTTGTTATGTTTTTCTACATTTTCTATTGTCAAGTTTGTCAATTCCACGGTTCTGCAGGCTCCCGATATCCCAAAAATTAGAAAAACCTGTAAAAAAGACATAAGTTGTATTAAAGGCACCAAATTCGCATAGTATTTTTGTGAAATATTTTGGTAACTTATTAAAAAGGGCAAGTAAATACGTAGGTACCTTTATTGCTAAATAAATTTCATCCGGAGCTTCATTTAAGAATTTCTGTACTTCTTCTGCAGTAAATACCTTCGATTTCTTGCTTTTAAAGCCGTCAGACTGCCTTTTCAAGAAAGCAGTAAGTTTAGAAAAATCTTTCAAATTCACGTCATGTTTTGTCATCATTGTAGATTTTAGCATGGAATAAAAGCACCATAAACTGGAAGGTTGTAGCCTCTTAGATAATTCATCAAAATATGATATAAAAACACTTTCAGAAAGAGATTTCACTTTTTTTTCTGACCGCCATTTCATAAATTCGTCGTATGCCTTTACATATCTTTCTTTCGAGTTCGGCGGTAATATATTTTCGACAACTGTTTTTGCCCTTTCTTTAATAAAATCGGGCGTTAGATCTATGTCTTCGTCACTAGACATGTTTAAAACTTTTGAAAAAGAACTCAAACAAGAAAATTAATTATTTTCGCGATGCTTTCGCGCCTACTAGTAGACTGCCTTTTTTTTTTTCACGCACGCGAGCGCGTCAAATCTTGCTGGCCAGTTTGATTTTTAAATCGATTCCATCTAACATACGATGTGGAAACAAATAGTTCCATATTTAAAATAAAATCTTTATAAAATAAATTGTCTAGATTCCGATTCGAGTAATTAATGGATACCGAGAAAAAAAATATTAACTTTTTAAAAATATTCTTCGTGCAGTAGAGTATGACAGTTCTTTTTTCAAATTCCAAAACCTATGCTGTAATGATAGTCATACACCCCGGCATTCAGGGGTGTAAGGGTGTACTTACAAAGCAAGAGATATGTAAAAATAATATAAATAATAATATAATAAAAAAAAAAATCTTTTCAAAAATTATCGACCCTGGTCCTATACCCCTATGGACATATTTTTTACATCTTCTGTTTTTTTTATAGATGGGAACGCTATTGACGTCTGGATCAATGTGGGCGCACAATGAGACGATGTGTAAGGAGTATATGGGTATACAAATATCTCCTAACTTGATATGCGGGTGGTACCCTGGCTTCAGCTTTTACCCAGGACACGCCGGATGCCCGGTAAGAACTTATTGTATTTTTTTATGATCATCCCCGTTTTGAACATCCGTGTTTTTCGAGCGTATGTATGTATGTCCATTTATATAGCACGCTCTACAGTCCAAACGGCTTGACGGATTATGACATATGAGGTGTCGTTAGATTTGTCTCAATTGTGGGAGTAATATAGGCTATATAATTTTTAAATATGGCACCCTCCCCTAAAAAAGGGGGAGGTACAATTATTATATTTTTTCTGGATCCTAACAATATGGGTTACAAATGAAAGCTACTAAATAGATCATTCCAAAACATATAAATCGTAACACTTTCATTTTACTATTTTGGCACAAATTCAAGATGAGCGTAACTTTGATAGCAAAATAAAAAATCTTTTATCACATAACTTATTTGAAGAACTCGTTCATTAATAAAACTAAAAAGTCTGAAATAAAACAAATACCTACCACTATCAAAAATTTTTTTATTGGAAACAAATATTTGAATTTGACTTTATCTGTTAACAAATCTATGTTTCTACAAATAAATAAATATTTTTTGTTACGAAATAAGAAAATTATTACTAATTATTTTAATTAGTAACAAAAAAAATATATATTGAAAATTATTGTTTAAATAGATATTAATTTCGAAGAAAATGTGTCCCGTTTAACACACCAACATAAAGAGAGGCGGATTCTGACCTGCATACTTATTCACAATCATTCGAAACCATCCCGAAAAGAATGGCTGGGGTTTTGTATGGTTGGTTTAAGGAGGATGCTACAAAATAGTAATTTCCATGGTAGAAAACATAAAAGTGGTAAATAATTTACTATTTGATGATTGTAGATATTATTTTTTATGAATTCATATATTTCCAGGGCGATGAAGGCGGTCCGTTAGTCTGCCAAGGTGATCTCGTGGGTCTTATTAGCGATATCAGGGGCTGCGCAACTAATCCACCACGGCCTCATTACTATGTCCGTGTCTCCAGCTACACTACATGGATCAATAGTGTCCTTGCTCTACCTATACCTGAGCTTGGACCTGAGCCTTCAACGGTGCCTCCACCGACTACCGCGACTACTCCTGCTCCTGGCGCAGCGTTCACGTTTCAGCCTGGAATGATGTTATTAGCAGCGATTGCTGTTATTCAAATTATGACCACCAATGTCTCATATTAATAATTTGTAGAACTTTGAGAAATTATGTATGGTCTATATTTTAGACGCTTTTATTTTTAACCCCCGCCGGAAAAAGAGGGGTGTTATAAGTTTCACGTGTGTTGCTGTGTATCTGTGTATCTGTGTGTCTGTCTGTGGGATCATAGCGCCTAAACGGATGAACCGATTTTGATTTAGTTTTTTTTTTTGAAAGATGATTTTGTTGAGAGTGTTCTTAGCTATTTTTGAATAAAATCGGTTCAGCCGTTCAAATTTTATGGGCGTTTTACTGTTTGAATCGGTGTGTTTTCGCAAGATAAAGGTTTAGGGGGTTTTTTAAATTTTGAAATTTTACTTGTTTACTTACAATGTATGTATGTATATATGTGTGACGGCTCAAATCTTGCAACTCAATTTTAAAGCAGTTATCATCCACCGAGAAAGATGATTTTTTGCATACACGATTAGTTTGGATGACAATGCATGGTTAGCTAAGTGACGTAATTCTAATTCAAATATGGCGACCAACTCAAGATGGCGGACTGGATATTTTTTTGTGCGCTGCCAAGATATGGGTATCAAATTAAAGATTTTGCTGAGAAGAATACGAACAAAGCTTGTTTTAAAAAAAATGTTTTTTTTTTGGCATTTCGACCTTTGCCATCGCTGACATCTATGGCAAAGGTCGAAATGTCTTGTCTCGTCTCCTCGTCTACCGCATCCCAAACAAAATGTGGGCTAAAGTAGCACAGAGCTGAAGTTCTAGACAAGTGAAATTCTATCATCGAAACCAGTCCCAATTAATTATAGGCATGTAACAATGTACTTACCCGACTGCGCAAAGCAAAGGAGGGTAATGTGTTTATCAGTTTATGTATGTATGTTTGTTCTTGTGTGGCGTTCTAGAGACCAAACGCGTTGGCCGTTTTTGATGATTCTTACGTCAATCGATTCGTTTTAACCTTGCGAGTATCAGTAAAGACATGCAAGGAATCAAAATTCATCACAGTGACAATTAGACACTGCAAAGAAAAATTTTAAAAAAATACGAAATATGTCACGCGGAATATCGTTGATTAAGACGGTACCCTGACCAAAAAATCGGCAAGAGATATGAGCGTTCCTATTGGTCTAGCGGCACTGGTGGCGCATGAATTACAGTAGTGAATACGCCCAGATTTTAGAATAAAATCTTTATAAAATCGAATTCTGGTCTTTTGAAAAAAATAATTCTACAAAAATGTTCGTTATTAAATTGTCTATCCATTAGTTTTAGTACAAAAAATAATCAATGAACACTTTACGAAGAGATGCATAATATCAATAATTATTTCTCATTTTTATGTTTTTTTGGAAGTTGATTAGTGAAATATATACAACATTTAAAAAAAACTAAATCTACCATTTTAGAATCAATATAATGTAGAAATTTAATGTATTTTTATTAATTGATATTTCTTTTTAAATAACGAGTAGATAGCTCCTAAACACAGCACAAAAAACGGCTTGCGCGGCGTTTTGCTCGGGGTACCTGAAAACTTGGAACTATGAACTTGGAATTTTGTTGTGCACTTGGATGCAATAATATAAATTTCCTTTAACAACTGAGGTTTGCTGTTAGATAACCCAATTATGGGTTCCCAATTAAGCCTTTGTACATAAGCTGTCCATTATATTTGTATCTTCATTTTATGTTTTATGTGCAATAAATAATACGGATAAGAACAAAAAAAATTTTTACATGTACATAATTTTTAGGGTTCCGTAGCCAAATGGCAAAAAACGGAACCCTTATAGATTCGTCATGTCTGTCTGTCTGTTCGTCCGTATGTCACAGCCACTTTTTCCGAAACTATAAGAACTATGCTGTTGAAACTTGGTAAGTAGATGTATTCTGTGAACCGCATTAAGATTTTCACACAAAAATAGAAAACAGACACAAAATTTTGGGGGTTCCCATACTTGAAACTGAAACAAATTTTAGGTCTTCAAATATGATATTGAGGTTTGTAATATTTTTTTTTTCTAAACTGAATAGTTTGCGCGAGAGACACTTCCAAAGTGGTAAAATGTGTGTCCCCCCCTGTAACTTCTAAAATAAGAGAATGATAAAACTAAAAAAATATATGATGTACATTATCATGTAAACTTCCACCGAAAATTGGTTTGAACGAGATCTAGTAAGTAGTTTTTTTTTAATACGTCATAAATCGTAAACCGCAATTTACCAAGTACGGAATCCTTCGTGCGCGAGTCTGACTCGCACTTGGCCGGTTTTATTTTTATTTTAAACTAGCTGTTCCCCGCGGCTTCGCTCCCGTGGACCACCCCACAGGACCCGTTTTCGGGATTAAAAAATAGCCTATGTCACTCAGGAATAATGTAGCTTTCTATTAATGAAAGAATTTTTAAAATCGTTCCAGTAGTATAATATTGTTTATTTTAAATAACAATTAAGAATATATAAAGATTTAAAGTTGGTAAACAACCATTCTCGATAGTTACCTTCTATCTGTCAAACGGCTAGACGGATTTATATAATTAAGACATCTTTAGATACATACATCTTGACCGCCCAAGTATTCTTAGATAAGTGACGTTAACTTCACAAACATGGTGAATTTTGGGCCCCATCTTGTGGGGGCCGTAGTTTTTTTTTGTTCACCCAAACCCATCGAGAGGGGTATCAAAATGAAGGGTTTTTAGAGGTACTTACAAAAACATATGTCACTTGTATGTTTAAAAGTAATTCGTAAAAAAAGTGTATAAATAAAAAATTTTAAATAAAAAAGTAGTTTTTTTTTGTCGTTTTTAGATATTGATATTTTATGGATTTATCTATGCCTATCACTTCTGCGTGGGTAATTAATTTTAGGAATTTGTCGCTGTACACTGATAAGATTGTAAAAACATTATCTCTCGCACCCAAAACATTGTGTTATAAGGAATTGTCGTTTTTTATATCGACTTCTGAAACTAAATTATTATTTACTAGCTTCTATTCGCGGCTTCGCCCGCGTGAAATCTGTTTTCTTATCTCTAGGGAACATTATACGAGATGAAAATTAGCCGCTGTTACAGACTATAGTCTATCTCTATGCCAAATTTGATCAAGATCCGTTCAGCCGTTCTGACGTGACTGTTGGAGCGCCTGATCATCACAGCATGGCAGCAACTCACTTAACGAGCAATTACATCTAATTGCAATGCGCAAACGTATTCTTTTGTTCATATTTTCACTTGCTGTACTTAACCCGTGTAGTTAACACCTATTATAGTATTTTTTTCTTGCACTGAGTATTCCTGCAGTTTTCATTCAGCAAACCCCTTATATTCCCGCACATGGTCCGTAACGAGCCGGATAACATATTATATGAAGAAGATCAGCGGTCAGAATCCAGGAATTAAGGATTTTATTATCCACGTACCGTGGAGGTTAATTGCCGGTGGATTGGAGTGATCTCAAGCAAACTTTTATCGGTGTACGGCGTTTAAGTTAATTAAAACAAAGTCTAATATCATCACCCAACACTCAGGTAGTATAAGTGAAAGTAAATATTCATTAAAGGTCAGTTTTATTTTATTTTACTACCGATTGTATTGTGTTAGATGAAAATCATTAGGCACTTGTTGCAGTGTAATTAGTATTATATTCATCAGCAAAATTAAGTTTAATATCATACTGATTATAGTATAGTTAGCTTATATGCTACATCAATTAAACTTAAGTTATAAAGCTGTAACTAATTCACGTAACTATCTACATAAAAGTCGTTGTTAATTATTATTAGCAGGTATCTTAACATAATACATATTGTAAGTTGTGAGTGCTTGATATTAATGCAAGTCATTGTTAAACACATAGTAAAGTTATTATTACTTATTTAGAATCATTTATGTATTTCTACAACGATTAGTGTTTTAGTTGTGCCTAATTATTATTAGTTAGCGTCATAGTTTTACAAATAATAAGATTGGATCTGGATTGTATGTATAGTTTATTTATACACTTGGGTAGTTACATCATTAGGTTTATGTTGTTTTGCTATTGTACTTAGGTGTACAACACAGTTTTATGCGTGTATTAAGGTCATATTATTCGTCTTTTATAATTGTATTCCTGTATCAATTTCAGGTTGACAACACTCATCTCCCAGCATGTCCGAGGAAAGGGATTTAATCAAAAAGCGAGGCAGCTTCAAGGGTCGCTTGACTGCGTTCGTCCACGTTCTGGACTCACTCAAGGACAAAGAGTTATCAAACTGTGATGTTTCTGAATTGCAGTTGCGTATGGGCAAGATCGAGTCGTTGTACGAGCAGTATGATGAGGTACAGTTACGACTGGAATGCATTGTAGATGATCTCAAATTACAATATTCTGAGCGTTCTGAATTCGAGTCTGTTTATTATAAATCCTTGTCTAGAGCCCAGAATATTCTGAGTGATTTTAATAAGGATAGTAAATCGATGGAAAGCTGTAAAAGTACACATGCTAGCATTCACAAGCCAGTTAAATTGCCAACAATTCAGTTACCAAAGTTTAGCGGTTTATATTCTAATTGGCTAGAATTTCGCGACACCTTTACTAGCCTAATTCATTGTAACGATGACATTGACGAAATCAATAAGTTCCATTACTTGAGAGCATCTCTTGAGGGAACTGCTGAAGTAGTAATCAAATCTATTGAGTTTTCTTCGAGCAATTACTCTGTGGCATGGAAGTTGTTATGTGATCGATTTGACAACAAAGGATTATTGGTGCAAAATCATGTATCAGCATTGTTTAACGTCGAATCCATCTCAAGGGAATCTTCGGTTGCTATAAAGAGCTTAATCGACAACCTAAATAAAGATTTACGAGCATTGGAGACGTTAGGGGAGCCTGTTAAACATTGGGACACACTTTTGATTTATATTGTTACTCGTAAGATTGATCAAAGGACTTATCGTGAGTGGGAGGAGTACAAAGGTAGGATCGACAAAGATGGCACGAGTAAGTTCGACGTATTTATGCAATTTCTACGTAATCGAGCCGATCTACTCGAGACCTTAGAGCTAGCTCGCAATAATCATTGCCAAACGCCAGGTAAATCAAGCCCTAAGGTCAAGTCTATGGTAGCAACACAATCCCTTAATAGTTCTAGCACTGAATTAGTTCCTAAAGTGTGCCCTAAATGCAATAACAGTGATCACACTTTAAATAGTTGTCCACAGTTTCTCGCATTGAGCAATGACGATCGCCTCAAATTACTACCCAGTTATAAGGTTTGTTTCAACTGTTTTCGTACAGGTCACTATGCTAACAAATGTAAAAAACCAGGTTGCAAACTATGCAAACGTAGGCATAACACACTAATTCACATAGATTCTAAAAGCACTATTGCGAATACACTTCGTGATAATTCAAATAACAACTTGTCTGCATCTACCTTACCGTCTACTACCAGTGATACAAATAACGTAGCTTTGTCAACAAACATTGCATCTCCCCGTGATCATACGCAGCGAGATGTGTTGTTGTCGACCGCCCTGATCAAACTGCGGGACCACAATGGTTGTGTGCATCTCGTTCGCGCGGTTCTGGACAGCGGTAGCACCTCGTCATTCATAACGGACAGGTTATGTAAACAACTCAGTTTAACAACTAGACAAATAAACAAATCCATTATTGGTATCAACAATGTCACTTCGCGCGTAGGCAAAACATGTCGTGTTAAGATGACGTCATTGGATGATAGTTTTACGTTCGAACTTCATTGTTTTGTTCTGCCATATATTACAAGTAACGTACCGTGCCGTGAAATAAAAATTTCTGATTTCGACATACCGTCGAATATTATTTTAGCTGATCCTACTTTTTATAAACCTGCTAATATTGATATATTAATCGGTGCTGACCTTTTTTGGGAGTTGTTAGGATCGCAAAGTCTAAAGTTGGGTATCGGAAAACCAGTATTATGTGAAACCCGTTTAGGATGGATAGTTTCCGGTCCAATTACTCAAAATTATATTTCACTGCTGTCGAATGTCGTAAATTGTAATTTTTCTAAAACTATTTCCAATGGCGACAGTGACTGGGTAATGCTTAGAACAGAATTGACAAAGTTTTGGCAATTAGAGGAGGTAAATGCGAATTCCTCCAATTCTTATATGCCAGAAGAAAAATTGTGTGAGGATAATTTCATAAAAAATACGACACGATTGTCTGATGGTCGTTTTTGTGTTCGTATACCCCTTAAGAAAGATCCTTTAGTTCTGGGCAATTCTTATAAGAAAGCTACACATTGCTTGCATTCTTTGGAGCGTAGATTAAAGGTTAAGCCAGACTTTAAAAGAATGTATCATGACTTTTTGTTAGAATACGAGTCACTCGGTCATATGACAAAAATTAATAACCCCAATTTGTGTATTGGTTATTTTATTCCGCATCACGGAATATTACGTGAGTCGAGTAGCACGACCAAACTTCGTGTTGTCTTCAACGCAAGTTGTCCTACTACAACGGGAGTGTCCTTTAATGACCTTCAGATGGTCGGGCCAACTGTACAGGACGATCTATTGTCTATAATTCTTCGGTTCAGATTCCACAAGTATGTCTTATCTGCGGATGTGGAGAAGATGTATAGACAAATAGTCGTCCACCCGTCGGACAGGTATTTGCAACAGATTGTTTGGCGTGACAATGATTGTGAGCCTAGTAATGTTTATGAATTAAACACCGTCACGTACGGTACGGCTAGTGCACCGTTCCTTGCAACACGATGCCTTAAACAACTAGGACTTAATTGTAAAAACCCTAAAATATCGGAGATCATCAGACACGACTTCTACGTCGACGATTTACTGACAGGGGCGAATGATTTAGAAGAAGTTAAATTTATTCGCACTGAAGTTACTAAGGAGCTTGCGTCGGCATGTATGCCATTGAGAAAGTGGAACTCAAATGACTCTCAACTAGTGTCAGATTCTGTTCCTGCGTTAGGCAACTCGCCTGCGTCATTGGACTTGAACATTGGACCTAATGAGCCTGACAAGTTGCTTGGTCTCGGATGGTATGTCAGTGATGATAAGTTAGGGTTTCTTCCTATAAGTCTTACTAAGTCCTCGACCGGCCATACTAAGCGTGATTTGCTATCCGTGATTGCGCGAATTTTCGACCCTTTGGGTCTGTTGGGTCCTATTATTATCTCCATGAAGGTATTGTTACAGAAAATGTGGTTAGACAAATTATCTTGGGATCAACCATTACCTATTGGGATTAGTGAACATTGGGATACTATAATAAAGTCTTTGCCTCTTCTAAATCATTTCCGTATTCCACGAATTGTAGTCTGCAACTCATATACGGAGCTAGAACTCCATATTTTTACAGATGCGTCTGAGTCCGCATACGGAGCTTGCGCCTACATTCGTAGTGTTAATGATAAGGGTGAGCATTTGGTTCGTTTATTGATGGCCAAAAGTCGAGTGGCTCCCATAAAGCCTACAACAATCCCGCGACTGGAGTTGTGTGGTGCGGTAATTGGTTCTCGTCTCTGTGAGAAGGTAATGAGCTCACTCCGAGTGAAAATCAGTCAGGTCTATTGTTGGACTGATTCGACCATCGTGTTGGGATGGTTACAGATGATGCCTACCAAACTTCAGCCGTTTGTACGCAACCGCGTTGCTGAAGTTTTGGATAAGGCGGGTAACTGTACATGGCGGCACGTCCCAACCGAACAAAACCCAGCAGACCTAATTTCTCGTGGTGTGGAAATCAGTGTTCTGCAGGGTTCAGATCTGTGGTGGTATGGGCCAACATTCTTAGGACTAGACCCGTCTGAGTGGCCTTCTCAAATTAAATGTCCAGGATTGGAAACGTTACCGGAGACTCACCTAATGTAGTGTTAAATGCTGTTATTAATGATTTAATAAGTGAGGGTTTAATTGATTTTAGTCGTTTTTCTAATTACTCACGGCTTATACGTTCTGTTGCTTATCTATTGCGATTTATTAAGTCATGTAGAAAACATTATCCAAAGACTAATTATTTGTCACATGATGATTTACAAGATGCATTAAATGTAGTCATTATTCAAAGTCAATCTCAATCGTTTCCCGAGTATAAATTACTTTTAAATAAAAGGAGCTTACCTAAAGGGAGCGCCCTTCTAAAGTTCAATGTTTTTTTGGACGACAAAAATATAATCCGAGTAGGAGGACGTCTCGATAATTCTAAATTTGCTTACAGTAAAAAGCACCCTATTTTATTACAGTCCACTCATGAGTTTACAAAATTATTATTTCATTTCGAGCACCGAAGGCTGATGCACGCTGGCCCGCAATTACTGCTAGCTTCCATTAGGGAATCTTACTGGCCAATAGGAGGTCGCAACTTGGCGAAGGTCTGTTATCATAAGTGTGTTCTGTGTCATCGTATGAAGGGTAAGGTCGTATCCCCGTTAATGGGTAACTTACCACAAGAACGCCTTCGTCCAGGTTATCCGTTTGAGAGCACGGGCGTAGATTATGCCGGCCCTATTATGTGTGCTAGTCGTCAAGGTCGTGGATGCAGGCTAGTAAAGGTGTACATCGCAATTTTTATTTGTTTTACAACCAAGGCCATCCATTTGGAGCTTGTTGGCGATTTAACTAGCAATAGTTACTTACTAGCTTTGTATCGATTTATTTCTAGGAGAGGTAAACCCGTTGATATTTTTTCGGATAACGGTACCTCATTTGTCGGTGCGTACAACGACCTTTCAAAATTTTTAAAATTAAATAGTTCGTCCTTGGGTGAAAGTGCAGCGAACGATGGAATAAGGTTCCACTTTATACCCGCTTATACCCCGCATTTCGGCGGACTCTGGGAGGCGGGTGTCAAGTCAACAAAATACCATCTTCAAAGAGTGTTGGGAAATTGTAATTTGACTTTTGAGGAACTTTATACCGCACTAACCAAAATTGAAGCCATCTTGAACTCTCGTCCACTTACACCGTTGTCTTCGGATCCTGCAGATTATACACCGCTTACGCCAGGACATTTTCTTGTTGGACGGCCTTTAACTTCGTTGCCGCAACCTGACTACCAGGACAACTCTGCTAGCCATCTGTCTCGATTCCAAAGAATTGAACAACTCCGCCAACACTTCTGGAGCAGATGGAGTAAGGAGTATGTTGCGGAATTACAAGTGCGGTCCAAATGGCGTTCAAGCAAGGATGGTCTAAAATTAAACGCCTTGGTCGTGATGAAGGAGGACGGTCTGCCGCCTCTGAAGTGGAGACTTGGACGAATTGTGGCTGTTCACCCAGGAACGGATGGCATCGCTCGTGTCGCAGACATTCAGACGTCTACCGGTGTCGTTCGACGAGCCTTCAACAGGATCTGCCCATTGCCCGTGTCTTCGGAATCTGGTTGAAACCGTTGCTTTCAACGCCCGGGGGCATGTTGGAGCGCCTGATCATCACAGCATGGCAGCAACTCACTTAACGAGCAATTACATCTAATTGCAATGCGCAAACGTATTCTTTTGTTCATATTTTCACTTGCTGTACTTAACCCGTGTAGTTAACACCTATTATAGTATTTTTTTCTTGCACTGAGTATTCCTGCAGTTTTCATTCAGCAAACCCCTTATATTCCCGCACAGTGACTAAGTAACAAACACAAATAAATAATTTTTCTTTCTTTTTTTTTGTTCATATTCATTCATCAAAATTTGCGCTTTTATATTTTTAGTATAGATTGTGAATCTCAAGTTTAAATTTAGTACAAATTCAACCCTAGCTTAGAATTGTAAAGTAAATAATTTATTCACATTGGTTTGAGGAGTCTTGTATGAGTTTTGTGCTTAGGACCTAGAAGTTGGTTGCTTCAATCTTTAGGTACTTTCAGTGTGGGTTAACGTGTAGTGGCATTTACAAAACAAGCCAATTATACGTAGCATCGAAAAAATTCGTTAAACCGATTACTTCCGATTTTCACAACCAATAGAAATCACTCACCATCGCGTCATTCAACGCTATTCGCACTATATATTTCTGTCTCAGTTCAACACACAACACGACAGTGTTTTGAATAGTATTCTGTCTCCACACGCTTGTTGTTTTATGTTTGCTGTTTGTCATTGTTCGCTAAGGGTGTGGAGGTGGCTTTACCAATTACAATGTTACCAATTTGTATCAGTTCGGAAGTGATCGGTTTTACGAATTTTGCCGATGCTACATCTCCACACGAACTAAACTACAAAACGTAACCCTTAGGCATTCGGATAAAAATATCTGACGGTACACAAATTCTACATCGCACAATCAAAGTACACGGAAAAAGAAATTGTACCTTTCGAACTTTATTGTAACTAGGGACAAAACTAGTTTTGTATTATTTTATTAAAGTTTGGTTTAGTTTTTGTAAAACATTTTTTGTAAACTTTACGCCTGGAACTATATACAAAGCGCAAGTCATATCCTGCATGTAGTATTGCAGCCACCTTTGGGCTTTTTCAGCTAAATGTCAACTTGCCGCGCTTGACTCGGTGGAACGCAGACCTAACCGGCTAATTGGCAACTTTGAACTGGTGGATGCAAAGCTTGGCTCATCGCCACAAAGTTGCCTGCTTGTCGGTCTTCTACAGACTTTACTCCACGACCTCATCCCATCACCCCCCTTCTACCATCGGACATCTAGACGCACTGCAAGTTACCATCCTTACCTGGTTGCCATTCCACCAATTCACACCAAGCGCTTCCAAAAATCCTTCATAATGCGTACAGCGAATGAGTGGAACTCACTACCTGCGTCTGTGTTTCCGAATGCATATAACCCGAATCTCTTCAAAGTTCAAGTGAACTCTTCTTCTGGGTAAGCTCACTCCATCGTCAACTCTGTCTCTGTCACCTCTTACCTAGACTGGAGTCAAGAGCAAACCAATCTGAAATCAAAAAAATGTTTGACCACAACCATCGGTTAGTTACCCACCAGATACAACACCTGTCTGATTGAAGAATCGCCTCTTTTCAATGCTGGTTGCGAGAATTGCCACCTTGTTTCGCATACCTCTTTAAAAGTGTCTCTGTATGGCTTCCCAAAAAGAGAAGCCACACATCGTTCTTCACACTTCGATTCGAGACTATTTCTCACGTTGAAGAGGCGATTCTTTCAAAGCGCGTGTGAGGTTAACTGAGAAGAATGTGTATCTTGTTCATACAAGAGAACCGGGTACACATTCTCCCCAGTTCAGTCGGTAAATGGTATTTTTTTCTTCCTGATTCAACGATGGATGAATGTTTTTTTTTTGTTGGCACGTGTTGGCCAATATCTCACCTGATATTAAGTGATGATGTGGTCGACGGTGAAGCACGCTTGTCTAGAAGTAAGGTTAGGAAAAGCAAATAGGTACTTGCTTTACCTAAATCTGACGGCTTTTAAAAACTGACAGTCGTAATCGAATTTGTCATATTTTGGGATAATCCACCATTTTATTCATCCCACCTAACCAAAAGCTGCTTGTCCACTTGGTGCGGAGCAGAAAAAACACACACGTGCGGACACACAAGCAAAAACTTCGCTTGTGTGTCCGTGTGGATTTTTATGCAATTCGATTGGATGGCTCCGCTTCTCATTTCTCCGCTCCGCGCCAAGTAGACAGGCAGCTTAAATGAAAATGAACGGGCCCTGCACGTTAAGTGATCTTTTTGTAAATCTGAAAGTGGCCCGTTTTGTATCTGAAACTTTTCAGATGTATTTTTGGTTGTCTAAGCTATCAACTTTTTGTCCTGAATATGCTTGCTCAAAAACTCTGCTGGTTCTGCCTGTATTAGTACATTCAGCGGCAGAAGTTTACAGACAAACGTCATAATTAATAACTCAAACTTCAACCACATTATACCAAAAGCACATTTCAACTTTAAGCTTTTTAATCCTACCCACATAAAAATAAAAAACAAATAACGATCGCGCACAAAAAATTGAAACAAAAGTTAACCCGTAAAACTTAGAGGCGCGTACAAAAAACCTGTGACGCTTTGTACACAGTTAATTTAAGCAAAAAGTTAATTCAAAAAGTTAATAACATAATGTCCGTTGTTTTGAACGCGAACGGGTACGGGTAATGAAGCGTGCACGTGAGCTGTTAAGGGTTAGCCGGTTAGAATTTAAATTTTTGGAAAATATGGCGGCCTCTTTGGTGTAGTGTTCGCGCAAGCGCTACTGAGCGTTAGATCCTGCTTTCAATTCCTGAGTCGTGAAAATTGTTATTAGGTTTTCCATCATTTCCAGCTGGAATTTAGAAAAAGGAATCATTGACACGAAAAAGAAGAAGCTGGAATTTCATAATAGCAGCGAGAAATATGCATCTGTAAAGTCCCCGGCTTGTGACTTAGTAAGGTTTTGGCGTAGTAGGGGTTACATCGCGCATAGTGCGCGAACTGACTAACCACTGTATATTATAGAGCGAACGGAAGGAGGACGTGACTCGATAGGTCAGTCGATCCTTGAGTCAACTGACCAACCAATCGCACGCCCAGAACGGTGATAAACGTTCCCCGCGTCCCGCTTGTTAACCAAAGAGACCTAAAAACAACAGCCAAGTGTGGGGTGTGCGGAGTCTTAGTAATAGGGTCCCGTTTTTATCCTTTGGGTACGGAAAACGACTTCTCGCCTATCGACTCTTGCTAAGTTTCGTGCTGGCAAATATATTACTGCTTTGTGGCAATAAACTTAGCCCCTAATAAATGGGAATTAATTATAACCTTTTGAGAAATATAAGCTCAGCTTAGCTTAGGTTTCATCCAGTCTCTCCAATTTATTTTACTCTAATCTAGCTGCTACCAGCCACCCACAAAAATCATCCGCCCAGCTATCCCAAGCCTGCCTATCCACTTGTTGCGGAGCGGAGAAAAGAGGAACAGAGCCAACAGATCGAATTGCATCAAAAGCAACTCCGACGCGCGAGCGGAGTTTTAATGGAATACGATTGGTTGGCTCCGCTCCTCTTTTCTTCACTCTTTGCCAAGTGGACAGGCAGCCTGGGATGATTTATGTGGGTGGCTGGTAGCAGATAGATGAGCCGAGCCTTAGAGAGTTCTACCCTACTTTTCTTAATTTGTAGTCTCTACCCAAGAACACGTTTACTCTAACGGTTATCAGTTCTGTGGCTATCTTGGCAAGCCTATTGACACTTTGGGTTGCTTTTCTGTGGATTATTTTGACTTTTTAATAATAATAATAATCTTTATTTATCTCGACATCAAAATACAGTGACTATCATAATACTTAACCTTATATGGAGAAGGGTGTCTGAGGTAGGTAAGGCCCTGTGTTACAGATCACCCATTTTACATAGAGGAATAATTAACCATGAAATAATTTACGTGTAGTCTTTACAAAATCGAAATTTAAGATTGAAGAAGAATACAATTAAATTAAATTAAATGAAAATTAAGTTTAAAGAGAATTAAAATAAAATCAAAGATAAATAAAATTTCAAAATTCAGCGAAAAATATACAAATAAAGTATCTTATTCCCTGAAAAGTATGTAGGTACCTACAAACAATAATTAGGTACCTATGTAACTAATCAGAATGGAGAAATGAGAAGGATCTGTGCATGAGTGATTTTATACGGAATATATATTGTAAAAATATTAATACTAAGAATGACCTATCTTCAGCAGCTTCTAATTTCAACTTAAAAGAGCCAAATTAAGCACGCCATGAACACAATTTGGTTCATTCAAGTCTACAAAAAATCTTTTTCATTTTTAATGGTTACGGGTCTTTCTTTGGGATTTCGTTCGTTCTATTTAAACATCCTTGAGAATGCACCTCGTGGTGAGAAAAGGATTTAATTCTACTCGTTTTCTGCTGGGTTTAGTCACAGATATAAATCTTACTAGATCACGCAAGGCCCTCCATATGCATGAAAACCAAGCGTGCTTTTTTCACACACAATTTAAGAACAGATTTGCTTACCGAAGAAAAAAAATATTTTCATTGTCTCGACCAAATTTTTTTATTAATTATTGAGCTGTAAAAAAAAATTGGTCGAGCCTAGGCATATTTCTAGATTTCAATGTATGTCCAGTGCCGATAAAACTTAAATGAAACAGCTCAAAGTAAGAGCATTGATGTCAATTTTACACTATTTTTTCAAGCTTTTACTTTTACCTGTCCCGATGTCTGTAATCAAATATTGCAAGTTAAATTTAATACGTTTCCCAGTGTCCAATTGAGCTGCAATTTGGCATACACGTTTCTTTCTCGTGGCAATGCAATTTTTATATAAAATAATGTATTTACGAGGGGATCATGACAGATAAAAAAGTCAGGATAAAATTAGAAACATAGATCTAAAAAAAAACAAAACTCACCGACATGCTCACACGAATCGATCTGCAAAAGTGGAGATGGTCAAGACATACGATGCGTAACAAGGTAGGAAAGTGGAGCAGGAAGGTCTCAGAATGGCACCCGAGTGACAGTAAAAGAAATCGAGGAAGACAGCACTGAAAGTGGGAAGACGAACTTCGATTAACAGCTGGACCAAAATGGAGATGGTTCGCCTTAGATAGGCACCAGTGGAAATTATTGAAGGAAGCCTTTGCCAATAGGCACACCGAACTAAGAGACATTTTCTAGTTTATCTTATATTTTAACTATAGTGTAAGAAATGTAAGGGTTTGATTTTTAATAATATATTTAAAAAAAAAACGTTATTTAAATCATTTAAGCTTGTTTGACGCGCATAGTACATACATTAGCGTCATCTAGTTAGATGCATATCTGTGTCCATTTTGTATTAGAGTTTTAAAAAGTGTTTCTCGCGTATTTTCTGAGTCGTTTGAACATTTAGTTAGGATTTTCTGCTTAGAAAGTTACGTATGTAGTGGGTTTTACACAATTAAGGGGATAATAAGATTGTAAAGGGGTGCTTGTGGAGTTTTAATGGTCGAAGAGTTTAAGCTTGCGTTATAAAGAGGTTGGTTAAGAATTGTTTGTTTTTTTTTTGTAGTGGTTTTTCTCTGGAATTACTGATCTGTTTAAGAAAATACTCTCGCTGATAGAGAGCTAGATTATCGTTTTAGTTTCGATGGATTAGTTCACAAAATATCGCATAATCGTGATAAGGCTAGGCAGTTTAGTAGACCATATTTGCTTCTAAGATCAAAATAGTCATTATAGAAGCTTTGGTCCAAAAAACTAAACTGAATGGTAAACTTCAATAAAACAACAGAATGAATTATCAACTGTTTCACAATAAATAACTCCCGTGCAACTAATTAACCTGATAACATTTTCGTATTCAATACCAAAATCTATTCTCTGAAAATTTCAGCACGTAAAACTAATTTATTTGGACAATTTATGAGTGTCAGATAAAAAGTAAAGTAATTAGCCATTTAGCCGTTTAGCAAAAAATATAGCTACAGAAGGTTTGCTCCATACAACGACCGGAAACGTAGGCACACATAGAAACGCTTCACGTACAGCGAGTGCAAGCGCACTCGCGACCGGCATTTGTTTGAAATCGCCGTACGTACGCGTCTATGTGTGCGTGTGACTGTTTTCGATCGTTATATGGAGTTGATATTCTATACTTATTCTTTGTTGTGGTTTTAGAGTTTACTCATCGGAGTTAGTATCTGTGATACTGTGTTGATTTATTTTAATATGGAGAATTAGTCTTTTGGATCTTGTAGAACAAATTAGATTAAGTTTTTGGAGTAATATTGTGCATTTTTACCTGTAAATCCCTCAGACTACTGAAATAGGACTCTTTTTTGAGGCAGCTTCAGTAAATGGTGATGCCTGCTTGTAGTTATTACGATATAATAGTTTGCTTAAACTCTAAATGTAGCATATTTTATCCATCATTTCTCCCGCAAGTGTCACCATGTCGACCGGTCCTGTTCGTCTCTCATCCATCGGATTCCCGCAACCTTAACCAGGTTATCAATCCACCCAGAATGAGGCTTTCCAACACAGTGTCTTCTCTCGGTCGCCATTCGAAACTTTTCGGCTCTATCAACCATCCGTCCTGCGAGCCCTGCCACTGCCACTTATATTTAAATCTTAATCTTAATTCTTTATTGTATACCAAAAACAATATTCAATACAATGTGATAATAAAGTACATGTACAAAGGCGAGCTTAACTCAAATTTGAGTTCTCTTACAGCAAACCCTAGAGAGTGACAGTGACTAGCTTATTCTTTCGCTATTTATAGATTTTTATATTCATGGTCGATAACTGCTGCCTGCAGGTTCACCCTAGTGAGAAGTGTTTTATCCCAAGGGAACGTGCCAGTCATTAGTTGGGGCTTGTTCTTATCACCACGTCACGACGTCGTTAACTTTGAACGGTGCGGCGTCGCAGCGCGGTGCATTGACGTGAGGGCTTGTTCTCATCACCAGGTCATGACGTCATCAACGTTAAAAGTTCGGTGTACGCAGCACAGTACGGAAACGTCACCGCGGAACAACGCGTCGTCCTTCGTCGGAAGCGGTACGTGGCGATGCGCTCGCTCAGTTGAAGTATACATTTGTTAGCGATAAGTTTTGCAAAAAGATGTCAGATTTGCTATAACTTTCAGAAACTACAAGAAACCAAACTAAAAGTTCTTTCGTTCTATCAGAAATGTTGAAAAAGAACCGGATTTTTCAAGGCACGACAACGTGTTACGTTGCGGCACCGTGACGTGAACATTTACGACACGGAAACGTAAATTTGTTCACAACGCCAACGTACCACGCCGCGATACCACACCGTTCCACGTTGACGACGTCGTGACGAGGTTATGGGGACAAGTCCTTGGGGCATAATATAACAAAACTTACAGTTGCCGCATTTATGATATTAAAATCAATTCAACCATGATTCGCAATAAAGTTGTCACCATAACAACGACAAACATAATATCCTGACACACTTAACATTCTACCCCAAAATATCTAAACTTCCAAAGCTTCCCCTTAACCATTATATGAACAAAACTCTAATTTTGCTGCCGACGCCCGCAAATATGATGGATTGGTTGTTACGCAACTCATTAGGCATATATGTAGGTTTTAAGGGTTATTGATCACCCGCATTTTAATCCCCGAAAAACCCTGAAACGGATCTTTCTTCAAAAGATTACTCCCTACTTAGTCGTATGTAATTTTGTCTCTTTATTTTTAGGTGCATAACAATTTCAAATGACTGAATGTCTAGAGGCTCTAGTCATTCTAACAGCGGAGGTAAGGCATTATCTTGGTGAGAAGACTGGCCAGCTTTTTTTTTTTTTTTTGGGTGGGAAATCATCCAATGACTTCTCCCGCCCTGGGTGAAGCGGGAGGGCGTGTCAGACTTTTACTGACTAAAACCCACCCGTGTTCCTTCAGTTGCTTGCGCCAGGGCCGCGGTAACTCTTTTTCAAATTTATCCGCGACCCAGACAGGCATCGATCCTATCAGGCCCCGTCACTTTTGCTGACATATCTTTGAGGCGCGCGTGGAACACTACGCGCCGTAAACTCGGGCTTGGTCCTTATCGGACGGTAAGCTACCTGTGAAAGTTAGGAAGATGGCTAAATGATACTACTGCATATAAAGTCAACAATTAATATATTATTCGGACCAAAGGTTTAGTAATACAAAGGAGCGAGGGAGCACACGCGATGACCGCTAATCGAGTACTAAATGCTCTACTAATATCAATTAGTGAAATGAGGTAAAATGCACGAATAAGCATTAGTGCATTATTATTACTGTATGGTTTCACCGTACATGCTCCCGGGCCAAAAAGATACAAAAATGTTACACGTCTTCTAATCTAAAGCGACACTTTTTAGATATAGGTGACGTAGCTATGTCCCGTTTACAATCAGTGTTCGCACTAGGTATTTTCACTTCACTTGGCTGACGGTCAGCCGTACTCTGCTTTCGCGAAAACACAACACTATTTGCCACACTTTGGGATAGTTCCACTGAAGAAACTGCTCGACACCTCCTCCATATGAAGTACGCTGCCACCAAAACGGCTACACCCAGCAGGCAGTAACAAATAGTGTACTGGTGAATGTCATGCGTAGACAGAGTGTAATCTGGTGAGTTAGTATTGGCAGATTTCAGTTGTTTGTTTATAGTTTTATGTTGTAATTGGATAGTTTGCTCGGTTCTTTTCAATACGTTATATTCAGCTTCGATGATAGAAGTCTGATTTTTTAACAAGTTATCAAGATGATGCTCGTTTTGTTTTACAAGCTGTATATCTTTCTTGTACTGTTCTGCGAATCGTTCATCTAATACTCCGAACAGGCTATTGGCCACGTAACCGATACCGTTAATGAGACCGCGACGCTGTCTGGCGCGCGCGTCAAAGTGCTGATTAATCATAAGTTGATTATAGTGCTGTATTTCTTTGTAGTCGTGATTTAATTGAAGCGTTATCATATTACATTGGCTAGTATCGTTTAGGGATGCGCAGAGTCTTTGTAAATAATCTAAAAACTTTGTGGCTGCTGTATTCCCTTCCCAGTAAGGGCTCATGTCATAGTAAACAATAAGATTCCATTTATCTCGAATAACTTGCATATTGCCCACTGTTTCGAAATACAGTGAATTGTTGTTTGGCAACGCTGATATGTTAAAAGCTGCGCGAGATGATGTTATCAATGACATAAAAAAGATTAACGATACTACCACTGATACGAACTTAGATTTGATTTTATTGCTTGTTTTCTGCTCGTCAGGTTCCTTTATGCTGATGTTGATTTCTTGATTAACCTTTCTATCGTCTTTCATTTTGCTTGAACCAGGCGATATCGGCAAGGTTGAGAGTTTCACAACCGGCCTTTTAAGTATTCCGCTTTTTGTTTTTAATGTTACTACTCGTACTAATCCATCTTGACCAGGGTGAGTTTCTACTACTCTTCCCATCATCCATTTTCCAGGTGGCAAATTGTCATCCTGGATGGTCACTAAATCATCGATGTTGATATTTTGCTCAGTGCTTCGCCATTTGCTTCTTACAGATAGCTGTGTTAGGTATTCCGATTTCCATTTCTTCCATATGTCATTTACTATATTAGCTGATAAATGCCATCTAGTTCGAGCATCTGTTTCCGTTTCAATTATGACAGTTCCAGATCTCCCGGTCAAGAAATGCGCTGGAGTAAGTACGTTTAAATCTTCGATATCTTCAGACAAGGCACACAAAGGTCTGGTGTTCAGACAAGCCTCTATCTGTGCTAATATTGTGCTGAACTCTTCGAAAGTCAATTTCTGCTCTCCAATTACTCACTTGAGGTGATATTTTAAGCTTCTAATGGCTCTCTCCCATAGACCTCCCGCACTTGGCCAAGATGGCGCGTTAAAGTGCCATTCTGTATTTAAATCTGTTAGCTCTGCGAAAAAGTTACGATCATATACGTTTTCGAAATCGTGATAGCTTTCCTGTAGCATTCTATTTGCACCTACAAAATTCGTCCCGTTATCGCTATAAAGATGGCGTGGCGCCCCTCTTCTGGCGGCCATCCGTCGTAATGCTGCTAAAAACCCAGTACTGCTTAGGTCGGATACAAGCTCTAAATGTACAGCTTTAGTCGCTAGACAAATAAACAACGCAATATATCCTTTTGTGGTCTTAATTCCGCGCCCCTTGTTGCTTTTTATCTCTACGAAACCTGTATAATCCACTCCGGTGTGATAGAATGGCGGGGCGGGGTTGCTTCTGGCTTCTGGTAATTCTCCCATCAATTGATGCTGCAGTTTAGGCTCATGTTTTCTACAGGTGACGCAGTTTCGCACTTCTTTCTTTACAGCTTTGTTTCCAGCGATTATCCAGTATCTCTGCCTAAGATTAAATAAAGTTAATCGCGGTCCACCATGAAAGGTGAGCTGATGAGCTTGCTGAATTATCAGAGTAGTGAGCCGACTGCTGTAAGGTAATATGGCTGGATGCTTCATTTCCATGCTCATGTTTGCTTTGGTTAAACGGCCTCCTACTCGTAAAATACCCTCGTTGTCAAGGAAAGGATTTAATTTTAGTAGATTACTTCTGCTACTCAATTTATTATTTTTTTGTAATGTCATGATTTCCTCTGCAAACTCAGTTCGTTGTACATATTTTATAATGAGTAACTTTGCTTTCCGTAATTCATGCAAGGTCAGAAACTCGGGCAAACCGCTATGTTTACCTAACGTGACTGGATTCTGCTTAAATTGTATCGTTTTGATGGCTCGTAAAAGCCATGCTACTATTTTAGTTATTTTATTAAGTGAACTGAATTTAAGTAACAATTGTAATATGATGCTTTTCTTGCTATCTATTTGAGCGGCATTCACCTTGCTTGATGTTGTTTTTGCCTTTATTTCTTGATCCGTGGTATAAATGCTTTGTTTTGCTTCTAATTTTTCATCAAACGTTCTCAATGACTGCGGTCCATGCCACCACAGGGTTTGATTTTTCAGTTGTGAGGCTGAAATGCCTCTACTGGCTGCATCTGCTGGATTATCCTCCGACTTTACATATCGCCAGCAGCTTGGTTTCATTGTTGCTGCGATAACTTTAGTCCTGTTCGCAACGAAAGGTTTCCATCGGCTGTAATCGCCTTGTAGCCACCCTAAGACCACCATGGAATCCGTCCACCCATATATCCGAATGTCCATTTCGCTATAACAGCTAATAACTTTATTCATTAACTTGGCTAGTAAATATGCTCCACTTAATTCTAATCTTGGTAACGATACGCTTTTAGAGACGGGTACTAGTCTAGTCTTAGCAACTACTAGTACCACAGATGTCTCATCATTTTTCTGTAATCGCGCGTAAATAACTGCCGCGTAGGCTTTAGTAGATGCGTCACAATAACCGTGTAGTTCTATGACGTGATGAGATTGATACCCGATCCAACGTGGTATTTTGCATTGATTCAAATATTCCATGTCTATTTTTATGGTTTCCCATTCGTATTTGATGTTTACAGGAACTTCTTCATCCCAATGCATTTTATTTAACCACAGCTTTTGGAATATCAGCTTTAATTTTGTTGTAAGTGGGGACAACCACCCCAACGGGTCGAATACTTTTGATATCTCCGACAAAAGTAATCGTTTAGTAATTTTGGCGTTAGGATTAGCTATGCTGTATTTGAAAGTAAACATGTCATCACAAGAGTTCCAACGAAGGCCTAATGTTTTTGACGTACTTTCTGATTTGAAGTTAAAAATTATTTCGCTATTGCTGCTGCTCTGCTCTATATTTTCAAGAAGTTCCGGATGATTTGCGGACCATTTTCTCAGTGTAAAACCGCCTGATTTTAATAATCTGTTGAGATCTTCGATGAGCTGCTTTCCTCTTTCGATAGAGTGAGAACCATGGACCAGATCATCCATATAAAAAGATTCTTCTAGAATCTTTGCTGCTTCCGGAAATGCACTTCGTGCATCCGATGCTAAACGTTTTAAAGTCATCATCGCTAGGAATGGTGCTGATTTTGTACCGTATGTGACGGTAGTAAGCTTGTACGTTTGTAGTGGTTGATCTGGCGCATACCTCCAGATAACTTGCTGATATTGCTGATCTGCTTCGTCCACCATTATCTGCCTGTACATTTTCTCGATATCTGATGTGTAAGCATAACGATATTGCCGCCACTTCAGTATCAGTTCCTGTAGATCCTGTTGTAAATTAGGGCCCTTATACATCAGGTCATTCACGCTGTATCCGCTTGACGTTCTTGCTGATGCGTTAAATACCACCCGTAGCTTTGTAGTAGCTGATTCTGCTCGTTGGACGGAATGGTGCGGCAAGTAACACGATAGCGCTTGTTTGGTTTTATTGCTGTAACTAGGCACCATATGTCCTAAGGCTATGTACTCACTAATGAATGTTTTATATTGTTCTGCTAGAACAGGTTGTTTGCTAAATTTACGTTCCAGATTTTGGAACTGTGCTATTGCCATATCTTTAGATGAACCTAGTTTTTCATTGATGTCTGCTTTTAGTGGCAATTTTACTACATACCGGCCGTCTTCTTGACGTTTTGTAGTTGATGAATAAAAATCGACACATTCTTGATCTTCCAATGATAGGTTTGATTTCTCGCTTATATCCTCGATGTCCCAAAACTGCTGAATATCGTGGATATTATTCATGATGACGTTGCACTGTAGTGATGCTATTTGGCCACCACCATATATGATCCACCCAAGCTGTGTTTCTTGCAACACTGGCTGTGATACATTCTGTCCTTTGATCAATCCTCCCATTAGTATCAAGCCATTGACTTGGGCGCTTAATAATAAGTCCACTGGACGGCTAATGTTAAAATATGGATCTGCTAATTTAAGATTTTCTATGTAGGACCACTTCGATGTGTCAAACGATTTATATGGAATATCCTTAAGTACGTTGTTCATGACTAGTACATCGGTTGTGAACGAAAAGTTGTTGTACGTTGAGAAGCAGCTTAGTGTGACCATACCCTTACAATTATGTTCGACTTCACCTACTCCGCATATCAATCCATTGAATTTAGATCTACGTAATCCTAATTTCTTTGCTGTACTTTCTTTTATTATCGACACTTGTGATCCAGGATCAATGAGAGCCCTTAAAATGTGACACGATCCATCTATCGTCGCGACCTTTATCAAGGCTGTAGCTAACAATACTTCATTCGTCCCTGGATCATTCTGAGACACATGCGCAGTCATTGCAACATTGTCTTTTGGATTTGGTTCAGTTGTTGTTGTTGCTACGTTGCTTGAATGCAATATATTTTTTGAGCAAGCGTCATGTAAAACGGAGTGGTGATTTCCGTCACATTTGCGACATCGCTTAATGGAAATGCATTGCTGGCCATTATGATCAAATAAACAATTTCGACATAATTTCAATCTTTCAACTGTTTTAAATTTTGCTTCATTAGGCAATTGCAAAAACTTTACGCAATTAAACATGGCATGTTGGTGACCGCAAAATTGACATTTTGTGGTAGACACGTGTAAGGAATTTGAATATGGCTGTGGCTTATTGTATTTATTGGCAAAGTTCGGGTTATGTCGTCTTGCCCTTTGGTTTTCAGGAGCATCGCTATTAGTATGATGAGTTGGTTTCGGTGTTGCTTGATCGAGCTTCCTGCGAGAAGTTTCCAGGCTCGTAAACTTGCTTTCTAAGTAGTCCAAGAATTCCTGCAGTACCGGCAGCTCTCTGGAATTTTTAAGGGAGTCTATGTAGTCTCCGTACGTTTCGCTATCCAGCTTCTGCGCTAATAAATGCACAAGAAGCGGATCCCAAGTGCTGATATCAATTCCTAAGTTCCGTATGGCATGCAAGCTTTCTAGTGCTACATCATGCAGTTTCTTAATATGACCTAGCGTTTGATGCTGCGTACTTGGTAGGCCTAGTAAAGTATTTATAACATACGTAAATATAAGCTTTTTATTGTTATACCGATTGTTTAAGATTTCCCAACAGGTATGATAGTTATTGGAACTTATAGGTAGATGCTGAATAAGTTTTTCTGCTTCTCCCCTGACCTTCCCTTTTAGAAATTGCATTTTTTGCGCTTGCGACAAGGTAGGGTTGTTATGAATAGCTTCGCTAAAGAGGTCCTTAAATGACGTCCAATGTTGGTAGCTACCTGAAAATACTGGTATATCCATTTTTGGTGTGGAATGCTCTCTATGCGATACGCTCCATAGCTTTTTATTGATCATTTTCTTTAACAGAATATATGATCGCTCATGCTGAGTATACACTTCTTCGTAATCCTCTTCCTCTCCACCTGTCTCGCCATCTATCTCCCAATGGAGGGAATCAATCTGCGACCAGCGCGCTTGAAGTGTTCTCAAGGCGTCCTCCATCTCCCATTTTTCGGACATGGAGTCTAGGTCGATAAGCCCTGCTGATCTCTTGAATGCTTTGAAATTAGCTGTTTGCTTACGCAGCATGTCATCTAATTTGCTGGTAGAGCCTTTTGACTCCATTGTACGTAAAATGCTGGCTTTTGCTGGCTGCTTATAACCCGTTGGTCCTGCTGCTGCTAGTTCGGCTTCCTCTTGTTGCTCCTGTATTGGTTGAGTACCCCTAACGGATTTCATAGGCGTTTGCTTGCTTGACAACTGTTGGCGTTGTTCATTGATGAAAGACTTGGCTGCTGTATAAAGCTTGCTAACTTGTTCATGCTCGGAATTTATAAAATAAGAGTGATCTTTGTCCCCATGTTGACAAATAGCTAAATGATTGTTCTGAAAATCTGACCAATACCTCTCTAACAACTCTAGTCGCCTTTTAAAATAGTCGTCCGATTTCCTATCGGCGCTATCCTTTTTTATATTTATCAGTATTTTCTTGATTGACTCGCTAAGTTCAAGTTGCTGGTAGTAAAGCTCCTCCATTATGCTGCTAGTTTGTTTATGATGATAAAAAGGAAAGATCTTACTTGTTCGAAACTGGCTTTCGACTGCCGCTGGTTTGTTGTTGCACTCCAAACGCTGCTGCTCTGATGTAGCTGGGCTCGGACGCCCTGCTGCTGTAGATACCGATGTGCTGCGTTCTGCTCAAGATGCTGATTGCCCTGTCTTAGAGGCGCTGATGTCCCGCTGCTTGGTATGCTTGGGGACGGTGCTCTGCTACTAATTTTGCAACGCTACCCTGTGCTGCTAGGGTTTTGCTACAAATGCTTTGCTAAATTACTGCGGTTACAAAAGTAGACCACAGTTCATACGTATCACTGCAATCCAATATGCTGATTTCTGGACGAGTTCACTCACAAGTTACTTAATACACGTTACTCCCCAAAGAAAAACGAATATTAACACTCGCGAGGTCCCGCCCGATAGCTCGAAGGACCAATGTGAAAGTTAGGAAGATGGCTAAATGATACTACTGCATATAAAGTCAACAATTAATATATTATTCGGACCAAAGGTTTAGTAATACAAAGGAGCGAGGGAGCACACGCGATGACCGCTAATCGAGTACTAAATGCTCTACTAATATCAATTAGTGAAATGAGGTAAAATGCACGAATAAGCATTAGTGCATTATTATTACTGTATGGTTTCACCGTACACTACCCATAACTTGCCGTCCGCAAGCCCGTGCCTACGGTGGCCGGGAATCGGCTTGCGACTCCCTACGCCCGGGGCGTCTCCTGCGGTGGCTAGGGGCGCTTTTGACGTGGCTAAATTCTGTCAAACCTCATGTAATTGCGGAATAGGGTAGTTGACAATAAATATCTATTTAGCCCGTCAGTTAGTTATCCTTAAAATATTAGACACGTATTTTTTCATTTCCTACGCAAACAAAAAATATGAAGATACAGTGCATTGAAATATCGTGTGACATCACAAGCCCCTCCCTATTCCTGAACTTTGATGCACTTTATCTTTGTCAATATTTTTATTTGATACAGCAAAAAATACGGATCCATTATTATTTGATAATCTCTCCGACGGACTAAATAGAATTTTCTCCCAGGAAACAACTTTATGATCGATACGAAGAGAGCAAGATGATTGTCGAAATGTCAACATGTAAGGAATTGGACACATGACATTTCCACCATAGCCATCGCTGAACAATGACACTTTGTCTAGAATAGAAGACATTTATTCGATACAGACTCAATACAACAGCAACAATCACAAAGAGCCAAAAGAGGTGCAGCAGCGTCCCCTATCTACCAACATGTAAGTTGTGGTGCCGCTTGGGTGACATCGCAAGTGAGGCGGGCCGCGATGTCATATGGGGCCTCCCATACCCATACAATATCATGGCTGAGGGTTGGGGGCCGCGGTTGGGGAGGAGTGCCGGTATTGCGGTGAACCACTCTCCCTACCTTCCGCAGCCAGGACGGGGGTGCACCATCTAATGGCGCAGGCAGTGGGACCGCTTGGGAGGAGGAGTGTCGGTATAGCGTTGGCCACTCTTCCTATTCCCTGCGGCCGAAAAATGGTAGGTGGCGGGGCAAAAGACCTTGACCCGTCACAGGGGGACCAAAGGTGAAACGCGGAGTCGTCTGGCGCTCATGAGCTGTTTTGGTCCCTGGGATGGTCACGGCGTAATGTGTTCTGGTGCGCCGGTGATGGGGGGTACTCCCCAGAGGCTGGTCCGGTTACGGCTGGCCGCGGCGGTTTCGAGGGGAGTGCTAACGCGTGCCGATGTTACCGCCATAAGCGGCACAGGAAGAGACCGTGCAGTTTTAGTGGGTTGGAGTCACAAATAACTGCACTATCTCCCCGTGGCAGTGCAGTACCTATGCATGAGCATTTCAACAGGCAAAAAAAAGATTCTATCTAAAATCAAAGTTCTCCTGTTTAAGTTACAAAATATAATCTACACGACGTAAACTCACGCCTCTTGGGAGTAGTCAGAAACTGCAGAACGGCACCTGATACGAACCATACCAAACCGCAAACAAACAACCAACAACAAGTGCAATATTAGTTATTTGGCTATCACTGCATTTATAATTTTAGCATCGTGGCATTCATTTGAAGATCGATAATATTTTAACGCCTACTAATATAATTTCCATCCGAATATACTGTTATAAAAGTATTTGGTTTCTTTAAGTTTTTCTTTTAATTTACTTAATTGTTAAAATGCACACATCTCAAGCTAACAAAAAAATTAATCACAAACCAATCACCAACACAAAACCGTAACAATCTAATTAAAGAAACAAAAAATCTATTATGCAAATAACAATAGGAGCCACATTTTCCTTCGCAACCCTTAGTTACGAGTATTATCAGTATCTTGAAAGATTAATCCCCATTTTGTGGGAAACAAAGTCGCCGTAATGTAAACGATACGGGCGTGACAGGTGGGTACCGGCAGCAGAGGTGGGACACTGTCGATAGAATATACGATATCAAAAGGCAAATTCCCGTATTTTTACCGACTTCATTTAAGGAACGTTTGCATTTGCGTTGCAGTTGTAATCTGTCAAAGACAACTCTAACTTTTAATATTTTGATGGTGTGTTTTTATTTTACGAACGAGAATTGACCTCTGTGTTATTCAGATACATGAGTTATATGGAATACCCTGGATTAGAAAAACGGGTACCAGACTATGTGGCGCCACTTTGGAGAGGCCTATGGTCCCCTCAGCTACAATAATGATAAAATATTACCTTCAAATCCGACTCGGATGGGCAGCGTTTGGGAAGCTGTGCGGTATCTTCTCGTCAAACTTACTAATTGTCTCAAAACGAAAGTCTATGACCAGTGTGTGTTGCCAGTGATGACATAATTATTTTATTGAGACGTGGCCGCTGACAATGGGCCTTATCAGAAGGCTTAAGGTCACCCAGAGGGCTACACTTGGAGTTTTTTTGTGTGATCGTATCCGAAATGAGGATATCCGCAGGCAAACCAAGGTTATCGACATCATCATCATAATTATCATATCAGCTAAAAAACGTCCACTGCTGGACATAGCCCTTCCCCAAGCGTCACCACATTGACCGGTCCCGTGCATCCCGCAACCAGCGGATCCCCGCAACTTTCACCAGGTCATCGGTCCACCTGGTGGGAGGCCTTCCAACGCAACGTCTTCTGGTTCGCGGTCGCCAATCCAGAACCTTTCTGCCCCACCGGTTACCAACATAGTCCAAAAAATTGCCAAACTAAAGCGGTAGTGGGCAGGACACATTGCTCGCAGAACAGATGGTTGATGGGGCCAAAAAGTTTTAGAGTGGCGACCGCAAACCGGGAGATGCATCGTTGGAAGGTCTTCTAGGTGGAAGGATGAACTGGTTAAGGCTGCTAGAATCCGGTGTATGCGAGACGCATAGTGCCGATTAGTGTGACGAGGAGGAGACCTATTGCCAGCAGTGGATATCTTCAGGCTGAAGTGATGACGTTACTATAAAGTTTAATTAAAATTCGTTTAGTAATTTATGCGTAAAGAGTAAAAAACATCCATCTGTCATCTATATATTCGCGTTTAATAATAGTAAGTAGGATTGGATTTGTAGTTATTGTCGCCGTCTCTCATGCTTTTGTGACACTCACTTTCTAAAGCTCATCGTATAGTAGTCACAGCGGATCTTTGTGTCTCTGAAGTTGGCTCTGCGAACCATTGCGCAAGAAACAGTTTATTATCGAGTATACTGCATAGAGTAAGCGAGATAGGACGATGCGGCAAACGTAAGTGAGTGAAAGACACAGTTATACAATTCTATATTCTCCTTCAACATTGACAAAAAATTGCTACTGCGCAGGGTCTTGCAGCCAATTCAGAGACACAAAGATCCATTGTGAGTATTATGAAGCCATGGCTATGTATTTCAGCGTCAATAGTTCAATGAACGAGTATTAAACTTCTGACGCAGGGAAACTACCATTAGTAACTTAAACAACTACGTGTAGGTACGGTGTTAAACTTGTGTGGAAGAGTTAATCTTACACGCCAATGATTTTGGTGAAGAAAACTTTGTTGAAACCATTGTTAATGGGAAACTGGATGGAATTGAAAACATTAATTGAGTTAAAGTTGAATCTAAACATAACCAGCCAAACTCTAACCGAAAATAAACCTAAAATCGAATCCTCGTGTATTCTGCATTTTTATCGATAGCACATCTTCCCCACTCATTCACCTGGTGCTTAAGTATACGGCCACATCTGTAACACGTCAAGAACAAAGTATGCTGATAAGATTTTTTTAGCCATTTCACACGCCTCTACGTATTTTCACGGGACTTTCTACCTTTTCGGTTGTAAGAGAAATCTTTTTTTATTTTAAGGAGGATGTGAACGAGGAGTGGTGTGTTTATTGAAAATTTGTGTTGCGTATGGGTACTGTATTGGGTTGTTGTGTGTACAGAATAACTAATAATTAGCCTGGGACTCAAAGATATAGGAAGATTGGGATTGGTATTGGTCATAACTTAGCTGCCTCCGCCTGTTTTTAATTACCTATTTATTGTATTTTTAATTGTTTATTTTACTGTAGCAGCTTTTAAGTGCGTTACTTTTATTTGTTTTTGCATCGTTCTCACATATTTTTTTTTTTTAAACGAGATAATTTAACCAAATACTTACAAAACACATTTTTTTTAAAAGAGTAAGTGTGGAGTTTCTTGTCCATTCTTCTCCACAACAAGCTATATTTTCGAATGGACGGTGGAATCAATTATTTTTTTTTATTTTTTTTTGACGTTCGAAAGTGCCGCTTAATGGCCTAATTGAATAAATAAATTTTGATTTTGATTGATAGGTAGAAGATGGTGTTTTGCTGTCTCACGTTTCTCTAGTTAACATTATATTTAGCTCTTACAGGTTCTAATAGGAAGGGAGTCTATAGTCGCTAACCGAAAATAATTCCAGACTCTCAGTATCTACAGAGAATGAACTTTGCCTGTTCTGAGGTTTGAACACAGAATTCGTGCAACTAGTACGAATTCAGTGTTCTGGCTTTTATTTAACTTGCAATGTATGTTACACAGATTTTGACTCATGGCCGGATATGAGAACTGTCAATCATATCGCTATGTCTTAATTACACAAGATTTGCAGTGACTAAGGTGAGGCAGGTAAGTAAATGTGTTCGTGTCAAATCATGCACCTGCGTTTTAAAGCAATTATCCTCCACCAATTAAGAAGAAATTTTGCATACTCGTTAAGTTTGGATGACAATGCATGGTTAGCTAAGTGACATTATTCTAAATACAATATGACGGACGGCCCAAGATGGTGGTTCAATTATTTTTTGTGCACTGCCATGATATGGATATCAAATGTTTGGGTTTGCTGTGAAGAATACAAAAAAGGCCGTTTAAATTTATTTATTTTTTGAACTAAAAACTAAAGTACTTCGATTTTGCGGGACTGTAAAATACATAACACATTCAAGCTTATTGATTTGCTTAACAAATATGGTGGAGACATCAAAACCCGACATGACTCAAACCTAAGCCTATAGATACTGCGTCAGTTTCGACTCAACACTATACAAATTGGCACACTTCCAACCCGTGTCAACTGTATACGTCAATATTGATAGGCTGTGCGCTCTCAGCTAAAGCAAAGGAGAAAGACAAACGTGGCTATATCGAGTATGGTAACCCAAAATTTTAGGGGCGTATTTTAAAGGAACGCTCGCATTCTAATCTCAGTCCTATAAACATCACATAACATAACATCGTAAGGAAACCAGCAAGTCCTAGAACCAAAAATTCGAAGACATGTGACATGGTATATCTATGTTTGCAATATTTGTAAGTATATGAGAACCATGCTCCTATTTATTAAATGAAAGCACCTGTTAGTGCTTGTAATACTATATACCTATACGTAGTATAATAGTGCTGGTGAATCGTCCTCACGTATATGAATATGTATGTCGTAAATGTTTTAAAACACTTTTTTTTCTTGTCTTTTGTCTTATGGCCCGTGCTCTTATAAATCTCCATTCCCTCCCTTATCACGTATGTATTCCTCAAAGGGTAAGCATAGGTGCGACTATTGTACATCCACAACCACATGTCACCGTCTATATTTCATTCCCTTGTAATAGGAGGCAAGCTTACGGCTGGACGTCTTCGCGCTGCTGTATTTCAGTCGCAACTTTTCAAAAACACCTCTTATTTCCCTACGTTGCCTTGTAATTAATATTTTTTATTAATACGTTTTTGACATCGATTTTCACGCATCACAGATACGATAGAACTTAGATTTGAACGTTTTTACGAGCTTTTTATTAACTTGAAATGATGTATGTATGTTTAAAAGTAGTGTATTCGGATCAAATTTTGCAACTGAATTTTAAAGCAGTTATCCTCAACTTATTAAGATTAAATTTTGCATACACGTTTGGTTTGCATGACAATGCATAAACTTTTTTGATTGTAAAAACTTATTTAAGTACGAGATTATCGACTTCGTCGACGTGTTTGCAGTATTAATGGTTCTAAAACGCTACGAACGCACTGGGCCCGCAACCCTCTGCCAGAGACGGATGTGTGAGACCCAGTAGAGAAACATTCTAGGGTGATTATGCCCTGCTAATCAATTAAAACCCTCTGCCAATCTAAAGACATGAAAAAGATGAATTCAGATTCAAATTAATTTATTGACAGCCTACATTATTTAGGCAATCAAACGCCACTCCAAAATCGCTAAATTACGACTTTTAATAACACAACAAACGTCAGCCCAATTCCCTTTTTAAAATAGCCGTTAAAATTTACACTGCAAGGAAAGAAAACACCGCTTTTATTCGTTTATTATTCGTCCGGGCGGCCTCTAAATTTGGCAGCAATGTAATTAAGCTCATCGGGTGTTGGAATAAATCTGTCAAGCGCTCGAAGCGACACTTTTCAATGGGAATAAAATTGCTAATGATCGGATGGGTTCGCATCCATTGGGAGAGAATAATTGTTTCGATGGATGAGGTGATTGTGTGATCGTGTGTCTGCATTTACATGTCAGTGTCATACTACTACTTATCTACCTACAAATCCATAGTTCTCCTAATATTATAAATCGTTATATTATTATAAAAGTCAACGTTTGTGAGAATAGATGGATTTATGTTACTTACTCTGTCACGCAAAAACTACTGAAACGATTTTAACAAAATTTTTCACGTATTTTATCATACTAGAATACTTATGGTGCAGGTAGAAGGTTTCTTTGAGATATTTTTTCACTTTAAAGCGGGCAAAACCACTGGAAAAAGCTAGTAATATCATAAATGTGAGTGTAACTGTCTGTTTGTTACGTTTTCAGCCGATCATAATGAAAAGTATACATAACAGATATATTTTTTAAGGTTTTTAAAATTAAATAAAACTTGTAAAAATAATTGAATTGCCAGCTTTGTTTAAAAAATATTCAAATATTTCCCGCAATATATCGATCGGGAGTCGATCGGCGATCGTTGTAAAGAGTGGACGTGTGTCAACTATCGGTTCGAAATTGTGTCGCTAAAATCTGTGATTGGCCGCGTTAAGTTTCTTTCAATTCCTTGTCGCTCTTTAGCTGTTTTAACGTAAACTTCACGCCCACTGGGTGGACTTTGAAAGAGATAAATAGTTTTTTGACTTTGTCGTCTCAAACATCGTTTAAAGGAGTGACATTGATTGGTGAGTTCTGAACCTGCGACCTCTCGCGGTGGGGCAAATCCGACCCGCGCGCCTAGCCGCCGCGCCATCGAGCAAGTAGCAGCGAGCGGCGAAATACTGGTGTGCTACGCGAGGCTGACGTCATCCGGCGGCCGGCCTTCTACGGTGGCGACTACGTGCGACCGGAGCTACGACTGCTACGAGCGTGCTACGAGTACTGTGTGGTTTTGTATCGGCTACGACACCGACGCCGCGGATCGGGGCACTTTGCGCTTAACATACTTTGAAAGTAACTTCTAAATAAACCTACGGTAAACACTTGCTGCGATATGGCGGGCGTTCAGCGCAATCCATCATCAAAATTGGAAAGGCAATGTCAGACTCAATCTGAACCTGACATAAATGCGGCAATCGACATGAGTGAATATGTAACAAATAGAGGCAAGCGAGCGAGAAAAGAAAGTCCTCAAGAAAGTGAGCCTGCTTTAAATAAACAGGAACTAACTGATCTGCTCAGTTTGTGGAGAAATGATCAGGATACTCGTGTAACTAAGATACTGGAGTCACAAACAACTTTGATCCAAAAATTAATGGTGGAAGTAACTGAGATTAAGGCGCAAAACGCCGATATCAAAAAATCTAACACCGAGATTCGTAAAACAAATGCCGAAATTGAAAGATCGATGCAACACTTCAACCAAAAATTTGAAGAAATAAAAAAAGAAGTAGAAGATTTAAAGAAAGAGAGGAAAGAACAGAGAAGTTACATAGAATCACTTGAATATAAAATAAGAGTTCTGCAGTATAAGACTCGCTCGTCATGTGTCGAAATAAGGAATATTCCTCAGCTAGAAAATGAAACTACTGCTAAATTATCAAATACCATCTGCAGTATCGGCCAGCTTGTTGGAGCATCAATATCTCAATCCGAAATCCGGGATGTGTATCGTCAGCCTGGAAAACCCAACCAAACATCACGTCCTATCGTGGCAGAGTTCACAATGGTGCATACCAAACAAAATTTACTGATGGCTATCCGATCATACAACAAAACTAAAACTTCAAAAGAAGACAAACTAAACACGGAATTGATTGGTGTTCCAGGCGAACGCCAGGCCGTCTATGTCGAAGAGCGACTGTCCGCCAGTTCGAAGAAGCTGTTCTACTCGGCGCGACAATTTGCAAAGAATAGTCGATATAGCTTCTGCTGGATAAGTAACGGAAATATTTTTCTCCGCAAGCAAGTAGGTGACAAGCAAATTCTGGTCCTCTCAGAAAAATGTCTCGAAGAACTCAATACCAATTTACCTAAACCTAATATCTGACTACAAAGTTGCCTGATATTTCTGTCATATAAACAAAAACGTTCCTTAATAATTTTACAATTAGTTATAAACTCAATCACACACACTTACGTCTATCTTGTACAAAAAAACAACACACATCAAAACACTGTCTGCAATGATATTCCAACCACTTCCATAATTACACAGACATACACGTGCAACCACTTAAAGGCTCAAATCCCATTATTAAAAATTGTTTATTTAAAACCCAGTTGGACTCTTATACCTCCTATACTCTTACCGGTTAATGGAAATTGTTTTAAATTGTGTTTATTTCTCTTTCTCTAATGGCTACATTAATTAACGTCAATAACGACCTTGACCAAATAAGCCAGGGAAAATCTTTTGTTTGCTATCCAGAAGAATGTCGTAATTATATAAATAAATCTGGGAAAAAATTAAACCTACTGCATCTAAACATCCGTAGTGTCAACAAAAATTTTCCACACCTTCAAGTATTGTTGAATTTGTTAAATGTGGATGTTGATATTATTGTCCTAACCGAGTGTTGGCTCAGTAAAATCAAAAATATGCCATTACTGGACGGTTTTAAATCTCACCATACGCATACAAACCTAAACCAAAATGACGGAATAATTATTTATACAAAATCAAGCTTACAATGTACAGTATGGGAGCCAGACTTTACGGGTGGCAATTGTCTAGTGTGCCATTTAGACAAAAAACTATCTGTGGTAGCGATCTATCGCTCTCCCTCATTAAATTCGAGGGATAATTTTGACAATTTCTCATCAAGTCTAATAAATGTTTACGAAAACATAAATTCTATTTGCTCCAATATCGCTCTTGTAGGTGACCTCAACATCGATATAAAACAAAATAATATGAATGAGCGAACCCTGGACTATCTCACGCTGAATGCATCTCATGGTCTTATGCCAACTCACTTATTCCCCACTCGAGATGAGAAGTGTTTAGACCATATATTTTTAAAATCTAATCTAATTTCTACTACATTGGTTTTAGAGGCACACGTAACGGACCATAAACCACTACTGTTAAGTATGGAAAATGCAAATCCGGCACATAAATTATATACAGCATCCACCCTTGACCACAAGGCGATTGTTGAGGAGTTGGAAAATATGAACTTCACAGTAATATATGAGATCGATAACATAAATGCGGCAATGGATAAATTCATAGGTATAATAAAATCTGTAATATCAAATCATTCAAAACAAGTTAAAATTCCTAGACAAAAGATAATCATTAAACCTTGGATAACCCCTGGTCTTTTAAAATGTACAAAAAATAGAGACAAAATGCACACAAAAGCTAAAAAATCACCAGATAATATAATTCTAAAAACTACCTATTCACGTTATCGCAATTTCTGCAACAACCTACTAAAAAAACTGAAAAAGACTTATGAAACCGGTCAACTTGAAAAAGCCAAAAATAATCCCAAAGCCCTATGGAAAAATATAAATCAGATAACTAATTCCCATAAAACTAAAAGTAGTCCAGTGGAGCTACTCACAATACGAGACACCCCTAAATCCTCAGTCAATGAGGTTGGCCATTTCTTTGCCAACATTGGCAAAAACTTGGCTGGAAAAATAACGAATGACAATGCATCATCGTCGGCCGTTGGCCATTTCTCACCTTCACCTACGAGCAACCGAAACTCACCTGTAAACTCTCTTACTATCCTGGAAGTAGACGAGGCTGATGTTGAGTCCCTAATCCTACAACTACGTTCTGACTGTGCAGTCGGCTGGGACGGTATAACATCGGTAATATTGAGAAACTCTCGACCTGTACTGGTTCCACCAATTACGTACCTTTTTAATCGTTGCTTACGGGAGGGTGTTTTTCCGGAGGCTTTTAAAAAAGCGGTGGTCCATCCAATATACAAGGGTGGGAGCAGAGACTGTGTTAATAACTACAGACCGATATCAGTCCTACCTGCACTCTCTAAAATCCTTGAAAAAATTCTCAATAACTGTCTACGAAAATTTCTTGACAAAAACCAACTCATTGCAAATAATCAATACGGATTTCGGACAAGTCTATCTACAGAAGATGCAGTTCTGGATTTCACGCAGCAAGTTGCCTCAAACCTAGACAAGAAATCGAAATGCCTAGGTATATTCCTAGACCTTTCGAAAGCTTTTGACACAGTCTCTGTTTCCAAACTCATCACGAAGCTGGAAAATATCGGTGTGCGTGGAATGCCTCTGGAAATTTTCAAAGATTACCTAAAAAACCGTAAGCAATGTATTGGAATTGATACTTACTTAAGTGATGAGTTTCTCGTGTCCTATGGTGTTCCCCAGGGTGGGATCCTCTCCCCGACACTATTCCAGATCTATGTCAATGATCTCTGCCGACTGAGTCTCCCAAACGGTAGAATTTATGCTTACGCGGACGACACCGCAATTCTTGTAGATGGAAACACCTGGGACATTGTGAAAACAAATGCGGAGATGGCCATGGTTGAAGTTATGGGGTGGCTAAACTCGAACCTTCTTACTCTAAATCTACAAAAAACGACGTATATTCCTTTTGCTATAAGACGTAACGCTAAACCATCTCCTTCTTTTGGTATCACTGCTCATTCCTGCACAAATCCACCCACCCACTGCACTTGTCCTCCCCTTGCAAGATCCGAAAGTGTTAAATACCTTGGAGTACGGATAGACGACGGACTGAGATGGGACCAACAAATCGACACCGTCACCACCAGAACATTACGTCTCATACATATATTTAAGTCTCTCAGAGTATCCGCCAACCAAAAAGTCCTTAAGATGGTGTACCAGGCACTATGCCAATCAATTATTGGGTATTGTATAGTAGCGTGGGGCGGGGCCGCAAAAACTAACTTTCTGAGGGTGGAGAGAGCACAGAGAGCTATACTTAAAGTCATGATGAAAAAGCCCTACAGGTATCCTACGACTGAACTGTTCTCTGAATGTAAAGTACTTACGGTTCGTCAGCTTTATGTGCTAAAATCCACCCTTAGAAAGCATGCCGACCTCCCACCCCCTATTCCAAATAAGCGCACGTACCTTCCACCAAGTATCCAACACAAGACCTCTTTCGCTAAACATCAATATTATATCCTAAGTACTCATATTTATATAAACATTAACAAACACCTCAATATTATAAATCTAAACTCACATGCACTAAAGTCTAAAGTAACAGAATGGCTGCTCCTTAAGGATTACTCTTACACGGAGTCTTTACTTACCTATCTTGTGTAAAACACCCATACACAAACCTTCTTACCATCAACACTCGCACACACGCACAGCACTCATACACACAAACACACGACACACACACAAACACACACACTTATACCTACATACAATTTTAGTTTTGTATTCCATACAGTAGAATGACACAGTCCACTTGAGATAAGTTTTTTGTTGATCATCGTTAAACCTTGACCGTAAACTAAACTACCTCTTAAAATACAGGTATACCCTAGTTTAAGAGGTAGAGTATTATTGTACAGAATTTGCAACATAAACTACAAAATTATTGTAAGACTAAAAGCTTATGTTTATACCAAATATCAAACTGTATTTCAAACTCTGTATGTTTTTTGATAAATAAAGATATATTATTATTATTATTATATTATATTGTTGGTGTCGCTCGCTGTGTTGGCATATTCACATCAATAAATACTATTTATTCAGCTGAGGAACAAAAAACTTGGTAATCATAGATCTATAGCGCTCTCCATTGACGGTAACATTCTGGTGGCGGTATTGGTTTTTCCCGATTACGCTTATTTCGAGCCAACCGTGGCGCCCAAAATGCTACCAAAACATTGGCAAAACCTTGGCAGGTAACAGCAAGTCGAGGAAGAAGCTGCTGAAGTCCAAAGATGGTCAGCTCATTGTGACGTCAGAAGTGCAGGTACTTCGCTGGCGTCAACACTTTGAAGAGGTCTTCCGTTGGTCAACTATATCGACGACACAACATTAACACGGAACCACCGTCAGAAGACAGGCAAAGCACCAGGACTCGACCTGATAACTGCGGAAATGCTACAAGTTGACTTACCCACCGCAGTCGACGTCCTGACGCCGCTCATTGAAAAGATCTGGATCGCCGAAGAACTACCCATAGACGAATGGAACAAAGGTTTTCTTATAACTGTTCCTAAGAAACGTGATCTTAGCCAGTGCGATAACTGGAGAGGTGTAACGTTGCTCTCGATTCCCTCTAAGGTTTTTTGCAAGATCATCCTGGATAGATTGTCGAAGGCCGTGGATCCTCTTCTATGCAAGGAGCAGGCTGGTTTCCGCTCGAACCGCTCCTGTACGGACCAGATCAACACTCTCCGTATCATACTGGAACAGGCATCAGAATGGAAGAGGGAGATTTCTCTAACCTTTGTAGACTTCGAAAAAGCCTTTGATACGCTGAAGTGGTCTAGTATCTGGTCCCGCCTACTGGAGATTGGGGTGTTACCGAAAATAGTCCGTCTGTTGCAGAGTTTTTACAAGAAATATTCCTGTAAGGTTACTCATAACGGCCTCATATCGGATGACGTAACAGTGCACGCGGGTGACCGCCAAGGCTACCTCCTTTCGCCGCTCCTCTTTCTAGTCGTTCTTGATGGAATTATGCTTCGCATCTATGATAACAGGCGCCGCGTCATAGAGCACAAAGGACATCTCACGCCAAATACAAGTCTTCGTCAACCGCTGTCTTCCTCGCATTCTCGGAATTTAATGGCCCGAGACCATCTCCAATGTAAAAGCTTTGGAGAAATGCCATCGACCGCCAGATCAAGCGTTGCAAGTGGAGATGGATTGGCCACACGCGCCTAAGAGGTCCCGATCACATACCCAAACAAGCTTTGGACTGGAATCTCCGAAGACGGTTGTCGAATAACGGAAAACAATGGGTACAAAAGACACCGACTTTAGAAAATAAAGATATTTTTCGCTTTGCCGTGTTTTGTTTTGGAACTCGGTTTGATATTTTGTTATTAGGTTTTTTATTTTCGTCTTTTTATTTTTGGTAGGTACCTCCAATTAACATGAAAACAATTTGACGTGATAATGAGAAAACGCATTTTCACGTAAATTGTCTTATAATAGTTTCATCTTTGAAAGCGCGTCGTCTGCGGAAACCTTTACGCCGTAGGTACTATTATACTGGAAATGCATAGAACACTACCATTCCATCAAACCAAAACATTACAACAACAATATTCCGATAATAGTATCAAATCCCACTGCAAAAAAATTGCAGGTACATACTATTGTTTTTAATGAAACTAGATTTCTATGAATGATTTTTGATAGTACTCATAGAACAGATTACTTCAGGTTTTTATTCTTGTATTGAATATGAAATGTGAATTTACTTTAAGCTTGAATGTTATACTGTTTTTTTTTTCTTTTTTTACCGACTTCAGAAAAAAGGAGGTACCTAATCAATTTGATTTTGGTAGCTGTGTTGTGTTGTTCACACTCTTTCTTTCATTCCTATCTGGTTTTAGAAGTGATGACTTTTAATTGGCTGTTAGTCCCACATACTATTTTTCATTCTGTTTGTTTTAGCTGTAAGTCGTTTATAATTGATAAATAAATAGTATTGAGAGCAGGCAAGTGGTGTTGAATCACCACGACCAACGAAACATAAGTTGGAGCAGTTAACCCTAAGACCCCACTAGTTGGTACACTGCCCAGTATTGTTACTCTGTGACATAACATCGAAACCGTACCAAAATTGATGGGGGCTATGAATCTACATAATTGATGTACTTCTGTCAGTACCAATCTAGGATTAATATTTAGTTTGAGAGACTCGATTTGTTAACTAATAGTTGCTTATCAGACGTTCGTGATTGGGGAAAAATTTCGGTCATGCTGATTGGATGGGGCTTCAAAAATAGCGGAAGGAAGAGAAAGAATATAGTTTTTGAGTTTTAGTTGGCAAGTAGTCAAAATGTTTGAAGACTACTTATTGGTTTATATATATTTGCGTTCAATGCAAAAAAAAGAAAATTTGCTTCAATTTATTGTTGAGTTTTGTGAAATATTAATATTTTCTAGACGATCTTAAAATTGATTCGATAATTTAAATTGATTCCAATAGATGGCGCGGTTTAAAATTTCTTAGGCATCCACTCGATTTTTTAAATTTGTTTTGTAACACACTTTGGTACAATGAAACTGTAAAAACGTGCAAAAATACAATAACTCAAATCGTCACTGTATTAAAAAAAAAGTATTCACTAACCGAGTAAACCCTTTTACTTGCAAGTCGCTGCTAACACCATCTATATCCATGGAAAGGAACCGAACGCAATCGATGTTCATAGAAAAATAATCAGTTTAATCAGACAAAAAAAGTTAGTTACGTCGGCACGGTTTCTTTGTATGGGATGAGGCATCTGTATGCAAGTATTATATTATCTGTGCTGATGGTAAGCGATGATGTGGTCGACGGTGAAGCACGCTTGCTTAGAAGTAACCTTTTCACTATTGACTTACAGACCCCCAGGTTGTAGCTACTTATATTACTTGATTTACTCAATTCTACGTACGATCAGTAACACGAAAGCTCCTGCAAATTAATTAATACCTAAATGGGCTATTTGGTCACCATCAATATAACAATAACCGAGGTCAGGAAGGTCAGCACATCGCTATGTTGGTTGCAAAATTACATGTCATGACGTGTGTAATCATGGTTAATCTAAAATAAAATGATGAAGTCGGAATAAATTAGTCTAGAATCAATTATGTATTTTGACAAGCTTTATATTACCATGCATTCATATTATTATTTATGTCCGGCACCTATACAATTTTTTTAACTGATTTTCCAAAAAGGGGGAAGTTCTATGTTCAATTTTATGATTGTCTGTTTTTATTTTTGTTCACCTATTGCTCCGTCAATTATGAACCGGTTTGAAAGGATATACTCTCGAGATGGTCCCATTGTCACCAAATCAGGATCTGATGAGGGGATCCTATGGAAATCGAGGCAACTCCTCAAATTTAATAGACATACTTATAGTGATTTTGGTATTTTCATCAACATGGCAAGCATTTGCATTCAAAAAGTATCATTATTTTGGTGAAGTGGAACTGATGAAGAAGACCACAGATGGCCACTGTAACTTCTCAATGCTAAGTATGTTTTGGGTATAAGATATACCGAAGAGTTAAATGACTGTGAGGAAGCAAATTTAAATAAATGGTCCTAATGAAAATGGTACCATCGAACTGCTCTGGTGATGAAGCCGGAAGGTAGAACTCCGTAATGAAACAATGTATCCCAGTCGTGTTTGGGCTTGTTGGAATTGTTATGAGAAGCCCTCTGGCAATAAATGATTTTCATGGTAATATAAGGTACCAAATAAAAAATACTAGCAAATAAACATTTTATTTTACACACGTTACTTTTTGCTTTGTAGTATTTTGTTTAGGAAGTCGATTATTTTTTGTTAGAAAGTTTTTTTGAAGCACACGATAAGCTGAATCTTGGCATACTTATTTGTTTATTGAAATAATACGGTATTATGGAGCTGTTCTCATGTTGGAGCCGAAAGGTGGCCATAGCAACTCCTCAACCAGACAAGATAGTACCACCGTGTTTGGGCTCATTAGATGTGTTTGACAAGTTATATTACATTTAATACGTCTAAGTTTATTTTACAAATATTTTTAAATTTAAAATTTGTGAAAGTGGCACCAGTAACAGAAATGTTGAAGGGAAACCATTTGTCCTGGTATAGTCATGTGATGAGGATGGATGAAACGCAAGTTACTAAAAGAGTTATGAACATAAATGTGGATGGATGGAGAGTGAGGGGAAGGCCAAAGAAAAGATGGATGGACTGTGTGACTGAAATAAAGGAAAGGGAGTCAGTGATAGCGTGATGGGGGACAGGACGATATGGAAGACGAAAACGTGTTGCGCCGACCCCAAGTAACATGGGATAAGGGCAGCAAGATGAGATTATGATGACTTGTTATAAGTGGCAATTAGTGATCCTATTGCAATAAATAATTTGACTTTGACTTTGAAATGCTTGGATATTGATTAGAAAGTTTTGTAAATAAAATAACTTCATTCAAAATGTTAACTTTTGGGCTGGGCTGTGTCAACAAATAACAATATCTACTTGATAAAAAAAAACAAAGATAAAAAGCAAAGATTTTAAATCACTGAGTCTAGAAGAAATACACAAATGTGCCGTTATTAGTAGGAAAATTCATCTCATAGAAGGGATATAATAGGCGGTGAAAATTTGTATGAAAGATCGAAATGTTTCCGATGGCAGATACTATCAGGCATACTGACTTGTAATGACAGAATTCTCTCAATACGAAAAAAAATATTTTTGCATACATTAGTTGAATAAGTAGAGCGATGACCTGCCCACGAATCCTGACATGTCAAAAGCATCATAGTTCGACTGTAAAAAAGGGACAAATATACAAGTGTCCCTTAGGAACACTCAAAATAACCTTGCTCTACGACCAGTGGGTCAGTGTGCGGGAATCCGCTGGATGCGAGACGCACAGGACTGATCGATGTGCGTATACTTGAAGAAGACCTATATCCAGCAATGTTGGCTGAAGTGATGATGATTAAAACGAATTTAATTTAATTTATGAAAATAATGACAGAATTCTTCATTATGCGTACAGCTACAACCTCGGGGTCTTTAAGTCAAGCGTTAATAGGTTACTTCTATGAAAGCGTGCTACACCGTCGACCACATCATCGCTTACCATCAGTTGAGGTAGTCAAGCGCGAACCTATCTATAATAAAAAAAATGTTAACAGTCATTTAATGATGTCCCATTATAAAAGTCACCAATAAGTAGTCTTCAAACATTTTGACTACTTGCCAACTAAAACTCAAAAACTATATTCTTTCTCTTCCTTCCGCTATTTTTGAAGCCCCATCCAATCAGCATGACCGAAATTTTTCCCCAATCACGAACGTCTGATAAGCAACTATTAGTTAACAAATCGAGTCTCTCAAACTAAATATTAATCCTAGATTGGTACTGACAGAA
>CATKRY010000126.1:0-11061 GCA_949775005.1 Orthosia gothica
TGCGGTAAGCGAGACGTCAACTATCGAGTGGTACGATGGCGGTGCTGTCTGCTAATTTGTGTTGTCTATGTAAAGTAAGTCTACAGAGGACATTTCAATGAACATTATTTTTCCGGGTCGGAGCGGTGTCGTTTAAGTCAGCTATGACCTTAACCTTCGCAACTGTTAAGCAGATTCTAAATTTATTTTCCACGGGACTTTTAGATACATAAATAAACTGGTCAGATGTGGGTATACGTGGTTGCCTCTCTGCCTAACCCAGCATATTGTAAATTCAAATTCTCTATAGAAAATACATACTAATATATACATTCTAATTCTTTATAAACAATTTGAATTTAGAATTTGCTAGCCAGTTATTAAACAACGTCAAGATTTTTTTCAACACACTTGCTCGTAAAGTGAGCTTTATTACATCGCTTTTAGGGCCATAAAACGAGCTATAAAACACACGTGCGTAATAACATTACACACTAGTGTGTAATAGAATTACCCCTACAAAGTTATATTAGTACGTTTCCGCAAGTTATACGCAAGTAAACAGAACATTTTCAATTTAACCGGGTTATACAGTATTTTTTTTAGTAACATCAACGAGGTTTTATGCCGCTAAAAATCCACGTACGTGTTTGGAATAAATAAATGTGTACATCCTTAATTAAGCCAAACAAACATTTCTTATTATCAAATTATTCATAATTCACAATACTATACTCGTAATATAAAAATGAATCGCAAAATGTGTTGGTAAGCGCTTAACTCAACAACGCCTGGACCAATTTGGCCAATTCTTTTTTTTTTAATGTTCGTTGAAGTTCAAAGATGGTTTTTACGTATTTATTTTTAATTTTTTTGTAGGGTAGGGTAGTGTAAGGTAGGGTAGGTAGGGTAGATAAATGTTTGGTGTTTTTATGGCAAAACAAAGTATCAGCCGGGTCAGCTAGTTTGTTAAAAAATATTAAAATATTTGCATTTTATCACTTAAAATTATAATTTTGAAGTAGGGTATATTCACTCACCTTATATTTGGTGCGTGAAAATAAAAAGCTTGCGCGCCATTGCCTATAATTTTCATATTTTGTTTTTATCGTATTTGTGTAGTAAATGAACAATTGATACAGTTTACCCCGCCAGAAATACTTAATGAAGCACAAAATGCAAGCGACGAAAAGTGCTTAACTGCCTAAGACAGTTTCCTACAATGGAAGAGCAAGAACAGTAACCAGAATAACCACCACCACCAGACCAGTAATTTTCTGAAAATGTGTTTTTGCCGTATTTCTGTGAACTCGCCAATACATAAAAGCCCAGTTACCTATGGTGCGTATGTGACAGGTTGACCAGAGTCATAAAGTGCAAAACTATACATGCATACGGTGCGCAGATAGACATATCACCGCAGGAACCCGAAATTCTGCAGTCGGTGGTCGAACATGCCATTGGATGCTTGATCAGCAAGATAACTACACTTTCTCGATCCACAAATTCCAGAGGAACAAGCAGGGTTCGTTAAAAACAAAGGAACGCGGGAACAAATCCTGAACGTTCGCCTTATCATAGAGAAAAGCCGGGATTTTAACAGCCCTGTGTTAATGTGTTTCATTGACTATACTAAGGCCTTTGATTGTGTGCAGTGGGATAAGCTGTGGGAGGTGCTAAAGGACATGGGTGCGCCTCAGCATCTTGTTGACTTGATCCGATGCCTCTACATCAGCAACCGCTCTTTCGTCAGAATAGACACCGATTGTGCAAATGTGTTCTCCGTCAAGAAAGGCATTAGACAGGGGTGCATCCTTTCACCCTTCCTCTTCAATGTTTACGGAAAGTATATAATTCGGAAAACTCTTAAGGACTTGGAAGGAGGGTTTGCTGTTGGTGGAAAGCGCATCTCCAATCACCGCTACGTTGACGAAACTGTTCTCCTTGCTACAACGTATGACGACATGAGGGAGATATTGCATAGATTGGAGAAGAGTGGCAAGTTGGGGCTTTCAATAAATAGGCAGAAAACTAAGCTTATGGTGATAGATCGTGCGTAAAAGCTATCGGGTGCCTACAGCATCCAGAGCATCGAAATTGTGAGCAATCATTTATCTGGGGTATATTATTAATACTGAAGGCAGCTGCGTCCCAGAAATAAAATGACGGATAGCTATGGCTAAGGATGCTATGACACGCTTGCAGAACATTTGGAAAAATCATGGCAGAAGTTACAAAACCAAAGCCCGTTTAGTCAGAGCATTAATTTTCCCCATTTTCCTCTATGGAGCTGAGACGTGGACAATCCGAGCAAGGTAAAGACAGAGGGTAGACGCTTTCGAAATGTGGTGCTCCGAATACCATGGACAGCCAAACGCACAAATGTGTCTATCCTTTCCCAACTCGATATCAAGACCAGATTGGACCATAGACGAATATATAATAGATTGAGATACATTCAGAAAAAAACAAAAGAAAATCGAAGATTTTTTTCTTTATTAATATTACAAATATGTATCTGAGCTATGCCTGCCAGTATTTTTTTTTCTTACCAAGGAGTATGCCGTTCTCACTACTTTTTGATCCCTCTTAGTATGATAAATTAGAAAAGTCTATTTAAACTCTTTTGTCTGCAAATATGTATAATTTTGATGGGAAAATCGCACACTGTAAAACCCTGTTATGAATGCTTTTAAATGAAATGGGAATTTAAAAAGATTGTAAAACAAATCTTACCTCAGAGTCTGAAACGATGGTATTCCGTTTTCTTTTTGGGCCTAGTTTTGTAACAACAGGAAGCCAATAGCAAGCCAATCTCATCGAATAGGAAATAATATATTTACAGTATCAAAAAAATAAAAAATAAAATGACCCACGAAAACAAAGCAAGCATTATTAAACGTTTTTAAAAAAATATTAATATTAAACTACAAATACAGTACAAGTACAATAGTTTCGAAATATTATACTAATATATCAGCTTAACTTAAATTAGTTATTTAATTCGTAAAACAATTAATTATTACAGTCGCATATAGAGTGTAAAAATATATAGAAGAAAAAAATAATTAAGTAAAATATAAAACTCACATGCTTTGTTTTCTGCAAAACTTGTGGACAACCACAAACCAATCTAAACTCACTGTTCAGTGAAATGCATTTCAGCACAATAATTCACAAAAACTGATTTATGATTGATGGATGCACTGAAGAGGCTTATTTATACCAATTCAATGTAAGGTAGCGGTTACATTAATATTTTAAACTATTATTTAAATGTTTAACTAATATTTATCTTGTAAATTAAAATTCCAGCACTCCTTAAATAAGGTCTGTAATCATTTGTTCTTTATTAGACACTATGCATACTGCCTCCATTTCCATTTTTGGACAGTGGCGACACTCTGTCGCTGCAATCTGAGACGAAATTCAAAAAAGGAAGTTGCATGTACCTTGACTATTCAAGTTCTTTTTGAAGTGTCTCATTAAAATGGTAGCAAGTGGTTTTGTAAACACTTACCAAAATAAGTTAGACCTAGATATTAATTGTTATTTGTTGAAATTTTTGTTTTTTTCTGATTTTATGTCTAACTAGAAAACGCTCAATATTGTATGTACTTACACTAAAAGTACCAAATGATTTTTTGACATAAAATAGAAGAGAACTGGTACAGTGATGGTGACCCAATTTATATGAAACAAATTTCATTCCCTGGCAGTATCTGGTAGCAATCAATATCTTCTAATGCAGGTAAAACTAACTCATGTTCTGTATCACTCTCCTGGTGGAATAAATCTGCTTTTGCTGTCGATGTTCTACATCCACTAGTCTTTGAAGAATTCACAATCGATTTTTCATAATAAGGCTGTTTGTTGCTCAGTTTAACGAATGTGCGAAGATCTACACCACGTTCGCTTTTGAGTATGAGGTAGTAAGTATTATTCAAGTTAGATTTCTCTGAATCTTCCTTATTCTGGTAAAATAAATCTTCTTCTTGGGTAAAAATATTATCATGATGTTTTAATTCACCTGTGTTCGTTATTATATATTACCTCACACCTAGCATTCTGGAAAATCATTTCACACTACGAATGTCATCTAAATCAGATTTCACTAAGTAAACATTATAGATAATATCAATAAATTAAGTTATTTATTTAAGAGATTAAAAGTACCTTTGCACAGTAATGTTCAGAGTTAAATTGCTGTGATGCACGGTGCCTCTATAATATATACACATATTTTGACTCATTTTTAATTAAAAACAAAGGTGTCAATATGTACATGCTTAAACACTAAAGAAAAGTACACTTAGGCGTCGAAGTACTCCTCCACATCGCTGTCATCCAGGAACGTGCCCAGAAGACTGGCAGCATTGCCACGTTGAATGGCATTGCTGATTCTTTGCGCAAAGAAAAAGGACAGCCCTCTGGTCACGCACAGTGTTGATCTGTCGGCGAGAGATCTCCTTAAAAAGGAGACGTGCACTCGGGCCCCATGACCCAAGCGTTTCGACCCCAAACGGCTCAAAACTGTAATTACCAATTAGGTTACAGTATTTGCGCCGCTTGAGGGCCTCAGCAGCCGCAGCAGCAGCGCCAGCACAGCCCGCCGAACTAGGAACATGAGATGGCGCAAGGGTGTCGACACAGGTTGCGTCCCACACCAGAGGCCTACCCACCTTCCACGGCACCAATGTCAAGCCATCTGGTCTCTTCCCATCGTCACGTACAAAGCCGCTAGGTTCTAATACAGCTGGTACGCTGGCGGTGATAAGGGCCCGACGAATAATGTCATTGATGCTGGCGTGCCGTGCTATGCATCCTGCGCTCTTGCAACAAGACAGGCCATGGTGCCCAAGGCTGCCGACAGCTTCACCACAATGGCACCGATGCGGAGCAACACAAGGTGCGCCTAAGCGGAGACAGGTCGCTAGCCGAAACGAAGAGTCATCCATCATAGTGCCTATGGTGGATGACGGGAGTGCTTGAAGCCACAAACCCGACTCCCATTCTCCCACAGCCAGCAGACGCGCACGCTCAGCAGTACTAGACGATGTATTTATAAGGTTATTCTGTATAATACTGCAGGGCGGCAGATCCCATCGTCTCTGGGAGGACAGGTTGTCGGGCAGATCCGTATTGGGACAAGCCATTTTCCAAGCGTTCAACGCATCGGTCAAACACGGTACCTCAAAATCAACCAGTGAGGAAGGTAAGATGTTCCTGGTTAATTTGTCAGTACCGTGGACCGAGGAGAGGAAGGCTGGTAAACTTATACTTGAAATTTTGCGGACGCCGAGGCCACCCAAGCGAATGGGAAGCGTGGCTTGTTGCCATGCTCGGTCGTCCAAGGCCACATTTAGGATAGATGAAAGTGTGTTCTTTATAATTTGGTCTACTTTTTCCTCCGACGCTTTTATTTAATACTACATACTTTATCTAGTAGTAGAGACAGTTCGATCGACAATCTATTGAACACGTTATTATGATATGATATCTTGCGAAAATACCCCGAAACAAACAGTAAAACTAACAGTACAGTATAACTTTAGCATGGCAGAACTGATAATCATCAAACATAGCAATACATACACACATGCAATAATAATGTACTTATGTAAAAATAAAATCTAGATAATTTAGTAAATTACACATAGCATAGAATAGCAACACTTTCGATAAAGTCACCTTTCAAACAGAAAAAAAACGAAATCAAAATCGGTTCATCCGTTTAGGAGCTATGATGCCACATACATACACAAATAAACATATTATAGGTACACAAATATACAGGGTATACACGTCAAACTTATAAAACCCCTCATTTTTCGTCAGAGGTTAAAAACGACATGTAAATGTTGTGCTTGTATTTTCAACACAAAGTTTCGATATGCCGAATAGGAAAATATTATGCGAAATAACCCGAACGATGCAAATCCGAACTGAAAATTGAAAAGTTAATCGAGGTAACAGAGTTGCGGTGTGAATATTTTATTTGAAAACGTGTGAGCGAGGGCTAAGAACTGTGAGCAAAGGTCTTTTCATATGGCAGTATTAAATTATCCAGCGCCGCCTGTCGCAAAAACACCCGAAAATAATAAAAAAGATGCAGTTTGCGGCGCAAATTTTTTTGCTCATATCAGCAAGCATTTGGCAACAGCCGTTACTAAAATGAGATTCTCGAGATTCAGATTCAGAGAAGGAAGATGCAAAATTTATATGATAATATATAACGAGAAAATAATCACAGTGCCAACAAGTAGCCAATATCGAAAGCAAACGATTGCATGAATAACTCAGCATTTCATTGTTATTGCAAAACGGTTTGTCATAGGAGTTTTGTTTCAAAACACAGGTTTAAAATTCAATTTCGACGATAAGCCGAAGTTGGAACATTGCGAAAAACTACAGCATTGTGTCACGGAATGTTTGCTGAAAACTTATTGGATTAAAAAATTATTGCGTTCAATATTGGACGGGTGAAACATTTGGAACAAACCAATCTATTACTGGCTATAAAAGACCATGTAGCATTAATCTATCGTCTGCAGAAGCTCATCCTAAAGGCAGTTTACGGTGAAATTATTACATCAGTCAGTACCATTCGCAGACGGCCAGGGGGCACAGAATCTGTCTACGGCTTGTAACGGTTTTATTGCAGGCAGACTGGGAGCAAACACCCCGACACCCACCTCCCGCCGCCCTGTCGAATACGACTGCATAATATTTTCTGCTAATAATTGTGTTGGTGTGAAATATTTTTCATAATTATTACACTTTCTTTTTTGTTTTTGGTTTATGGGAGTAGTTTCATCAGACTAGTATTTTATTGCTGGCGGTTTTGGATAACTATAATTGTATTGATGTCTGTTTCGATATAAAAATAATATTGTGTTCCTAGATAAATCTTTTTCCATAAGTTTAACTTTCGCACGTTTTCTCATTGTAAATTGATTAAATTATCCATATTTTACAGATTAGTTTGACTTTTGATATTTGAGAGTTTTCTCTAGACGAGAGCTCATGACAAGTACACCGATCTAATTCGAAACTAATTGTGAAATCAAAAAACCAATACGTAAGTACGTAGTAAAATTCCGTAATTAATGCATTCAAAAAAAGTCATCTTATTAGTTGATTTAAATTAAATCCTGTGTTAGGACAAAATATTTTAACTAAACTCAAAGGATTTTTTGTTGTCCAAACTATATCCAGCATTATTTTTTTTTCTGTTCGTAACAAACATGAAAAATGTGAAAACATTCGCAGAGGATAATGTTTTTGGTTATTTTTTAGTGTACGGGTTGCTGACCTGAAACAATATCTTTAACGCCTTTGGTTTGGTCTATTCTCACTAAGCCAGCATCACACCGGGATTAGAAGTGATGTAGCCAGCATTTAATATCGTTCTATCTTACTTAATTATTTTTTGCTACCCAGCAAAAGACAAAGAGTTTAACAATAAAAATAATCTTATTTTTTACACTTTTATTCATCTGTTATTCCAACATTCGATGCTCTCCCAGAATCGGAAACGACGTTATATATTAATCATACTCCGATTCAAATAAAAGAAGGGTGAATGGCGAATTTCAAGTGAAAATATTATAAAGTAGATGCGCATGGCGGGGTATGACAAGCTCGGTGCGAACAGCAGATATAAAGAGTTCAGTGATGCGGTGAAACAAGTTCTCGTCAGGGTGTTCCACTCGGCCAGTTAACTACTTAATCTCAACCATTCTGACTTCATTTTACTTTACGAAGCAATTTTTATTAGATTTTCTCTCCGTATCCGTAGAGTCCGAATGCTTACGCATTATTTAAAGAACTCTCCAAAAATCTAGTAATGAATTCCTTGGTCCAAGGATAAGCATACAACGTGATAAAGCTAAGAAAGTATCTCTGTCTGTCTGTCTGTTACCTTTTCACGCTAAAACCGCTAATCAGATTTCGATGAAATTTGGAATGGAAATATTTTAAGAACCTGGGAAGAACATGGGATAGTTTTTATCCTAGCAGTGTGTCCCCTTGGGATGATAAAACACATTTCATGCGGGTGAAGCCGCGGGGAGAAGCTAGTAATATAATATAACCCTTTACAAAACTAACGTAAACTGCCTAATTAAATCCAGTTGTTGTCAGAGTCTCGCAGCTCTATTCATCTTTATATATCTTCTTAGCCACGAGGTCTATTACCGCTAATTCTTCGACGCCATTATCTTTGTGCTGACGCTATAACTGGAGCGTACAATGTTTATGCCTCGGTCGTAATATAACAACCTGTAGACTGATCGCGTTTTGTTTTTGTGGGACAGACTACTTATAATTTCTGTTTCGCCACCTACGATTAAGTTGACAGATATAATTTACAAATTCTGTTTTTATTTTTTTATTTTGTAATGAATAGTGGCTATTTAGACATCGTGAAATAGGCCCAGTATTTAGAGGCTGCATAAGCGATTGTTTTAAACAATAAATAACTATTTCTACTGCAGTAATTGTTCAATGTCTCAGTAATTCCACAATGTGTTAAAGAACAAAATTAATTACTCGTATAATTGGATGGGTTGCTTACGACGTACTTAATGTAACGAGCAACAGTTGCGGCGGAAACCCGGCATTGTGTCCCATTTACCGATGACAGCCAGATCTCTGCTTAGAACAGTACCTACATACCTTGGAACAGTGTTCCTTGATAATGTGCCAAAGCGCTTTGTACACACGTAATGGGAATAAAGGCGGGTTCACACTGCTACGTATTATGCATGTCGACGTGTATTGAGGCACATTTCTGTGCCATTTAACCGGAGCGTAATCCTAGCGTAGTGGGTCTCTGTGAAGTGTCGGACATTTCTTGACGGTTGCATGTATGTGGATTCGGGAGTTCTAGGAATTAACTTGCATCTCTTGCTGCCTTTACTCGTAGTTGGAAATGTGGATGGGTTTTGTTCGATTTAGAAGGGGTGACGGTCCTAGATTGACGATTGAAGAGTGTGCATGCAAATACATTACATTACAATCAAGAAACTTCACTACACTTTCTTCTTTCAATCTTCGATATTATGAGTGAGTGTTAAATATTTCATCACCACTGCTGTCAAAGGTGGTGAAGGAAAACATTGTGAGAAAACCAGCTGAAATAGTAGAAGTGACTGTCACCAACGCGCACTGGGCCCGCGTGATGGATTACGGCCCACAGCCTTTCACAGAGAGGAGGCTTTTCGCAGTCCAGTCCCAGCAGTGGAAACATTAAAGGCTGATCATGAGTATTGCTATGTTATTGATGCCCTAAACTTTATTTAATAGTATAAATATAATAATGGTCTGCAAAACATTTCATTTTGTTTCCCTCATTTAAATAAGTCGTAGAACTTGAGAACTTACGTTTCGTATTCCATTTCTTTGTAGGTCCATCATGTAAATACCAAAAGGCAATAAAAATAAACGACCTTCTACAACACTTGCTCAGTAATAACGGGCGAATAACATAAATATGAGCTAGTGATATAACTTGAGGGTTTTCTATTTGCCCGCGCACAAACAAGCATTGTCGAGTACCAGCCAATTGTATTTGGATCCTCTCGAACTTGGGTTGACTAGCTTTTCCGTCGATCTTTTGTAATTTTATATTTTGGCATTCCAGTGCCTACTTGCTGTTCGGTTGTATGTTGAGACCCGTACAATATTCTTCCGGTCCTTAAGTTCATTGTTACATGTTGAAGGTTTTATTCCTATGTATACTAAAATGTTTTCTTTTTACATAATATCATGGTTCTTGTCGATATTTAGATTTTAAAATATTTTCCCGGCAATTTTTTTTTCTTTTTACATAATATCATGGTTCTTGTCGATATTTAGATTTTAAAATATTTTCCCGGCAAGTCCGTGCGTTGTTTGGACCCCACGGCTAGTCTGTTCTGTTAAAATGTCACCGTGCAATATTTGGTGAACTGAGCGTGTAGTGATCCTTTATTCCACCTATAGATTAACAGCTAACTCCCCTAAGTTTTCACGATGAGACATTAACAGAATAGCACAGCTGTTAGTGTTCTCTGGCTTATATGTTGGCCAACGGAAAACTTTACGGTTTAATTTTTAACTTTATGTTTATAATATAATAGGAACCAACTACAGGAGGTTAGCCGCAAGCTATTTGCATCTGCTGCGTCTTTGAGGAGACTGCGTAATTTTCTTCCGATTACCACCAGGATTGCGCTTGCACAATCTCTTCTTCTACCCATCCTTGATTATGCTGATGCCAGCTATCTTGACCTTACTCAAGAACAACTTGATAAGCTTGAGCGACTTCAAAATGTTTGTATAAGGTTCATATTTGGTTTGCGCAAATATGACCATGTTTCCGAATTCCGTGTGAAGCTCAAGTGGTTGCCCATTCGCCTTCGCCGGAATGCTCATATTCTTTCTCTTTTATATAATGTACTCTTTACTCCTTACACCCCTCTTTACCTCAAGGATCGTTTCCAGTTTCTCCGCGATTCCCACACGAGATTTCTTAGGTCATCAGAGAACTTACGACTTCAAATGCCAATGCATTGCACGACTTTTTTGGATAAATCATTTACGGTACAGGCTACTCGTCTATGGAATGCATTGCCAGATCCAATCAAACGTGCTCAAACATTGCCTGTATTCAAAAGACTTGTAAAGGAACATTATCTGTCGTTGTCTTCTTCTTAGCTTGTCAATTTCAAACAAATACTGTGATTATCAATAGATTGTCGTAACTTTTTGTATTTATTTTTATTTGCCTATATATTAAGTGGCTATGTATGTATTTATGTATCTATTGCATAACTTATGTATTTATCTGTGTATCTATTGTAGTATATAATTTTAGCACTGTTATTGTTACACCAATGACCGCCCCATTTCATGTCCAAGTAATTACTCTCCATACCAGGTTGCCTGGAAGAGATCGCATCATGCGATAAGGCCGCCCATTGTATATGTATTAGACTTAAGTTTCTTTTTGTTAATGTATTTTATGGTGTACAATAAAGCATATAATAAATAAATAATAAATAAATAAATAAATAAATAAATAATATATAATATTGA
>CATKRY010000127.1:0-66874 GCA_949775005.1 Orthosia gothica
GCATCAAATGTAAAAGGCGGTACCCCGAGCAAAACGCCACGCAAGCCGTTTCTCATTGTACGGTCCACCCGTACAATTCATAACTTTTACGTTAAATAAGCAGTTTTGTACCGCGTGCGCAATTTACCTTAGTTTTGCGTTCGGTCGTCGCCGCGTGTACTCACTATCGTATTATCGTAGCAGTTCGATATCCTAAAATCATGCTATCATAAGCTGTATCAATTAGCTATAGCATTATATCAATAAATCTATCATTATAAACTATCACATCGTAGCATTTATAGTTGTCCCGTACACTCATGCTGTTTTTGGGAGCTGTGTACTCGTAATATAAAAAGAAATATCAATTAAGGAAAATACATTAAATTTCTACATAACATTGATTCTAAAATGGTAGATTTAGTTTTTTTTTAATGTTGTATATATTTCACTAATCTCCTTTCAAAAAAAACATAAAAATGAGAAATAATTATTGATAGCATGCATCTCCTCGTAAAGTGTTCATTAATTATTTTTTGTACTGACACTAATGGATAGACAATTTAATAACGAACATTTTTGTAGGTTTTTTTTTTCAAAAGACCAAAATTCGATTTTATAAAGATTTTATTCAAAAATCTGGGGCGTATTCACTACTGTAATTCATGCGCCAACAGTGCCGCTAGACCAATAGGAATGCTCATATCGCATGCCGATTTTTTAGTCAGGGTACCGTCTTAAGTTTATTCTGCGGCGCGCCGCCGCCCCGTCGCTGCTACGTAAGCAGCTTTGTCCTAATTTCGTGTTTTTAGGGTTCCGTAGCCAAATGGCAAAAAACGGAACCCTTATAGATTCGTCATGTCTGTCTGTCTGTCTGTCTGTCCGTCCGTATGTCACAGCCACTTTTTTCCGAAACTATAAGAACTATGCTGTTGTAACTTGGTAAGTAGATGTATTCTGTGAACCGCATTAAGATTTTCACTCAAAAATATAAAAAAAAAACAATACATTTTGGAGGTCCCAATACTTGAAACCGATTTTTTTTTTCCATCAAACCCATACGTGTGGGGTATCTATGGATAGGTCTTCAAAAATGATATTGAGGTTTTAAATATATTTTTTTTCTAAACTGAATAGTTTGCGCGAGAGACACATCCAAAGTGGTAAAATGTGTCCCCCCCCCCCCCCCCTGTAACTTCTAAAATAAGAGGATGATAAAACTAAAAAAAATATATGATGTACATTACCATGTAAACTACCACCGAAAATTGGTTCGAACGAGATCTAGTAAGTAGTTTTTTTTTTAATACGTCATAAATCGTAAACCGCAATTTACCAAGTACCTTTCAATTTACCAGGAACCCTTCGTGCGCGAGTCCGACTCGCACTTGGCCGGTTTTTTATTTGTTTTTCACTCTAGGGGTAGGGGTGGAGTCGGTTTTGCAGCGATTCGTTTCTGTCACTTAATTTGTAGCAATTTAATTTTTAATCAATAATCAACAGTAACATTATATTTTATATAATAAGTCTTCATGCAAATGACTTGAAAATAAAACACGTAAAAATAACTCAAATTTGTTTCCGTTATTCCTATTAATTTTTATGTCTTTATACTATTATGCTAATAGTCATGAGGGCTAGTGACGCTACGCGAATTAAAATTATGCCAAAACAAATAAGCCGTCAAGATAATTATGCCAACATAAACTGTATCTCAAAAAAAATATGGCAAATGACTATTATGGCAAAAATAAATTATGCCAAAACAGTTATGACAAAGTATATTATGAAAAAGAACATAATGCGAAAAAAAGGGTTACCCAAATCTTTTTTTCAAGAAAAGTATTAACAGTATTTAAAGTTCATTAAAAGTATTAATTAAACTTAAAATTCTAAGTTTATATGCATCTTGTGATGCTGAAGTGTAGTGTAGTTTACCAAGTCTAGCTTCTAAATTGCCTTCAATTTTGTTACTTGAAACCTCAAAAGTTCTATACACAGTCCTAGTAAATAGTTAATTTTCTTTGAGGTTCGAAGAGTTCATAATTGTTGGCAGTATTGAGTCTAGCTTGGAGTCTTATGCAAATAACTTCAATTTTATAGCTTCTTTTTTTTTAAACAGATCTCTGCCGATTTTCATTTACCTATCTTTTACAATAAATTTAAATTTAGAATAGTGTCATCGTCAGTCGCGACCTTATCCCATTTACTTGGGGTCAGCCCTCCTTATCCTTTTTCTCCATTGTGCACGGTCTTGGGAAGTGCTGTTGTCCAAATTTACTTCTTTCAGGTCTTTTTCGACCGTCGCCGTCGTCAACCAAATGGCAGGTGGTCTACTGCGTCCGCGTTTCGTCGCTGGCAAGTTAAGGGCAAGCTTCACCATATCACGGGGTCTCATTGCTAAGAAAAAATATTTGGTTCAAACAAATCTCACTAGATGACGCAACATGTACACACAATTCAATAGAATTGTGTTAAAAATTAACATTATCTGGAATTGAACAAGCAACAAATTAAATTAAACATTGTATGTTCTTGTTTAATTAACTCTCCTAAGTACAAAATTATGGAATATTGGGCTCTTAATTCACATTTCAAAGATTATATGAACGGATCATTTAAAACTGATACCATAGATGGCGCATTTTTTAATTTCTGAGGCATTAAACTCGATTGTTAAAATTTGCATTTCAACACATATTGGTCCAAAAAAACTGTAACAACGTGCAAAAAAATACTATAAAACGAACCTTCACTGTATTTGAAGAAAAACATATTCACGAACCTCGTAAACCCTTTTACTTGCAAGGCGCTACTAACACCATCTATTGCCGTGAAACGGGATTAAACGCGATTGATGTACTCACAAAAATAACAAGATTAAGCAGATGAAAAACGCTAGTTACGTCGGAACGGTTTTTTTGTATGGGATGAGGCATCTGTATGCTAGTATTATATTATCTGTGACCATATGATCATCGCAACATCGCACGGCCTATGTCAGGGTATTTTATACCCCACTAGAGTAAACACCTGCTTAGACCATTTTATGGTAAGAACAAAGGAACGATGGCAAACAATAATCTTTCCAGAGCTAACAGATCATAGTCCTATTCTATTGTGTGTCAAGCACGCAGGGTTACCTAAAAGTAAACCTACGTATGTAAGTACAAAGCTAGACTATGCTACTGTACACCTAAAACTCAAGGAAGTGGACTGGTCTGAATTTTATATGCTTGATGATGCTAACCTCGCCGCGGAGTGTTTAGTACGAACGATCCAGGGTATACTGAATGATATTACAAGTATTTCATCCAAACCTAAAAGAAAAGCCCCACTGAAGCCATGGATTACCGTGGGCGTTGTGCGATCAATCCGTAAAAGAGACAAGCTTCATCAAAAATAAAGGAAACAACCCCAAAAACGAGCAGTTGCGCCAAATATACATTAATTATAGAAATACATGTAATAAAATTATCAAATCACTAAAATCACAATACTACCGTGCGGAACTAGAAATTAATAGTCATACTCTTAAAAAAACCTGGAGTATCATAAAGGATATCTGTAATATGAAAAAAAAAATGAAACACCTAAAGAATTACTGCATATTGACAACACACCAACTAAGTCGTTGAATCAAGTAAACACTTACTTTACTAATATTGGTAGCGAGCTAGCCGATGCCACTCTCCGCAAATTAAATAAAACTGAAGCCGAATTAGCCAGCACACCAGCTACAAACACAGCGGCGACCCCATGTCTTTTACGCCTACAGACGCAATAGAAATAGATAGTATTATTGCGTCTCTTAAAATAAATAGTGCACCTGGCCCTGATAATATCTCTAGTAGGTTAATTAAGTTAGCTAAGGACGTACTGGCAGAACCTATCAGCCACCTTTGCAATCTAAGCTCGGGACTCGGCACTTTTCCTAACATTTTTAAAATGGCAACAGTTTCACCTACACACAAGGCTGATGATAAGAAAAGACCTTCAAATTATAGACCCATCTCGTTGCTATCGTGTTTATTGAAAGTTCTTGAGAAACTAGTAACAAAAAAACTCGTCAGCTACTTGGAAAAAAACAAGTTGTTAACCGATCGTCAATTTGGGTTCCGAAAAGGAATATCTACAAATGACACCTTACTAAAGCTGACATCGATAATTACAAAGCATGTTGACGCAGGAGATAAAGTAGTCGGTGTTTTCCTCGATCTAAAAAAAGCATTTGATACTGTATCGATCCCTATACTCCTAGCAAAGCTATGCAGTATGGGTGTAAGGAGACACGTTCTACAGTAGTTTCAGGACTATCAAGCGGGTAGGGAGCAGCATGTCAGGGTAGATAGCCACTAGAGTGACTTGTATTTTTGGCATTCCGCCGGGAAGTACGACTGGCCCGGCTCTCTTTTTAACTTATATAAACAGTCTTGCAGAGATTGCCATTCCTAACGCTGAAACCATTATGTTCGCAGACGACACTGTCATCTTGTTCCATGGCCAAACATGGGAGCAGGTGCGGACGCTAACAGAAAGCGGTCTCTCGATTATTACGATGTGGCTAGAGGACAACTTGCTGTCGTTGAATACATCCAAGACAAAATATCTATGTTTTACAAAACATAGATATTTTGTCTTGCCATTTTCTCTCGCCCGGACTCGAAGTTTACTGTAAAAATTCATGCTTTTCCATGTAACCGAAACCCACCCGGGAATACTCAATGTACCTGTGATGTTTTGCCTAGATCAAATGTGATAAAGTACTTAAGAGTTACAGTTGATGAGAATTTGAAATGGAATCACCATATTTCGAGTCTTAGTGCCCGACTATAAGGTCTACCAGAATCTCATGGCAAATGTGGAAATAAAAATTTGTTGTGTGCAATACTGGGGAAATTGCATTAAACGATCTTGATACTGTTTAATTTTTATTTATATCTTTAGTATTAATGAACATGAGGTACCTATATTATAGTAGTCACAGCGGATCTTTGTGTCTTTGAAATTGGTCCTGCCAACCATTGCGTAAGAAACAGTTTGTCATCGAGTATACTGCATAGAGTAAGCGAGATAGGACGATGTGAAATACATAAGCGAGTGAAAGAGACAGTTATACAATGCTATCTTCACCTTCAACCATTGAGGTAATAATGTACTACGCACTAGAGAAGTCATCACACATCACTACTGCGTGCAGTTCAATTGCGGTTTTCTAGCCTCATTTCACTCATTTGCTTGCTAGATCTTGACAGTTTAAGTCATTTTTTGTTTTTAAACGAAAAAAACGTTTTAAGATATTGCACTAATAATTCAACTAATACGGCGAAGTGCAAAGGAATAACTTTTCATCGGTGAGTGAATAACATAATAAATAAAATAATAAAATTATATACATAATCATTTTAAAATATAATTTGAACAAAATATTTGGTGGACGTCATGTTGTGACATTTTTCATATAGACTAAAAATTAAGATGTGACAATTTGTGTAACAAGTGTAGGTAGAATTAGCTGACATTTCTTTTTAAAGAGGAAAATAATAATCTAACATATATTAATCAATTCCATCCATTCATTCTAATTTTTTTTTTTTTTGTTGATCGTAGCAGGTGACGTTCTGTAGTTTCTGCCTACCCCCATGGGAAAAGGCGTGAGTTTATGTATGTATGTAATTTTTTTTTTTTGGACTCCTGCCTCTGCTGTGTTCGTTTTAACCCAAAGGTTGACTGGTAGAGAATGCCTTGCTGCATTAAGTCCGCCTATGTATCACCATTGTACAAGAAGTTTAAATAAATAAATAAATATTTAGAAAAAGAACTGACTGTGGTTATTCAATGAAAAAAGATAAAAAATGAATGATGAAAAACAATTATTACATAATGTAAGACTTAATTTACATTTTGTTTATTTAAGGTTAATTATTATAATAAAAAGTACAGAAGATTCGTGTTTCAAGCAAATTGTAAAATTCCCTATTCCGATTTGATATTTTTTAACTTATTGTAAGCGCATTTGAATTATACTTTAACAGTCGGTTATTTCAACTATTAATAAATTTTGAATTGGCGTGTGTGTATGACTAGATGTATGAATCTGTGTGAAGCAAAAGAAGTATTTAAGGATCGTTGCAGGTGGCGTTCTGTAGTTTCTGCCTACCCCCATGGGAAAAAGGCGTGAGTTTATGTATGTATGAAATACATTTTTTTAAACTGAAAATTCTAATGAAGCTTGTTAGGTATAAAGCTATGTCGCTTCTGTAGTCAGTCAGCAAATTAGTCTATATGAATGACAAGGTGTTGCAGAACGTTGTACGAAACGCGTAAGCGCCATGAAAATCGCGGCGCTTTCGTCTTTTTGGTCGCGAGAAAACTACACCTTAGAAGCGCTCTAGCGCTGCATGTTTATATTGTTTTGTTAGACGACTAATTATTGTTTCAGCGCTGCAGCGAATTTTTAGTTTAAACTCTTGTCAAAATTGACAAAATGGAGCATGTATTTTGCTTAGGATAGCTTCTCTAGTACGTAGTACATATTATCTCAATGCCTTCAACATTGACACAAAAATAGCTACTGCGCGGGGTCTTGCAACCAATTCAGAGACACAAAGATCCACTGTGAGTATTATAGGTATATATAACTCACATGTATGAATAATGTTGTTGGGTTCTTAACATAGGAAAAATAAATCAATTGAATATTAATTTATGATCAAATTTATTTTATATCATTTAAAACATACTAATAACTTCAAACCTCATTCAGAACTAGAAAACTAGAATACGATTCCATGAACTCCACTGGCATTTCAAAAACTTGTATCTTTGTAGTTTTATGTCATCTCTCTCCATCAAAATGTTTCTTTTTCATTGGCATTTAACATATTCGAAACCAATCTCTTTATGTATAAAGTCTGTAAAAGATAATAAAATGTATCATGTTACTTACAGTCATTCGTCAACATCAGTCTATATATACTTTTTTATGTAAGTTTTATGGCCTGGTTGCTAGGACCTTTTAGCCACGTCTTTGGAAAGAGTTTTGGATCTTATATTTATTCTTTAGTATGCATTAGAATGCGGATGTAACAGATTCTAATGTTTTTTGGAGTATTTGGCAGCAAATTGTATCGAGTCAGTCTTCCCAGTAATCTTTGCAGAGGCAGTCAATACTACAATAAAATACTCCACTCCACTATCCCGAGATCGCTTCTGTCAATGATTTTACAAATTATCCAGTTGCGTAGACAGTCGAGACACAAAACTACACCAATAATATATCACAATATCCACTAGGAATCAATTTGCAAATAATATTAACAGCCACTGAACTTCACTCGACAAAATCCCGCCAAAAACGTCCGTCTATATACACGTCCCACTGCAGGGCGCAGATTATTACTTAACATTTTTCTTACGTCAAAGATTCTCAATCTCCGTTAAAATCAATCATTTCCTTCCGGCCATCATTCAATGTGCCCTGACCTACGATTTACCATATAATAGTAATGGCAAGAAATAAAAATTAAGTAAGAAAAATATAAAATAAACTTAAAATATCAAAACAAGTCAGTCCAACTTACCGGTCCACTCTACGACGCACTTTAAAATCAATGATTGAGTTTGATTTACGCCTTCTTCTGCCCTTATTTTACGATACACATTGAAAACAATATGTCTCGCTTCAGATCGAAGTGGGTTTTTCGACATTTTCACAAAAATAACATGACATTTTCACAATATCTGATTTTATTTGGTTTAGTTTTTGTTTTTATATAGATTAATATTTCTTTTATTTTAAAGTTTAATTAGCACTGTGCCTAAAGACAAAGACAAAGACAAAAGATATTTATTTCAACTGGGCCACCAAGCGGCACTTTTGAATGTCACAATTTAAATTTAAATGGAATACAAGTTGATTCTACCGTGCATTCGGAAAGTAGCTAGTTATGGAGAAGAATGCACAAGAAACTCCATACTTTTTAAATTTACATGGAATAAAAGTTGATTCTACCGTGCATTCGGAAAGTAGCTTGTTATGGAGAAGAATGCACAAGAAACTCCATACTTACTCTTTTAAAAAAAAAAAGATTCTACCGTGCATTCGGAAAGTAGCTTGTTATGGAGAAGAATGCACAAGAAACTCCATAAATGGCCATGCCTAGCATGTAAACCAACTGTATTATGTAATTTGGAAGGGACCTCTCTCCTGAGATACAAGTTAACTACCTAGTTCAGGAGACAGAGCTTTTTTGTAACTGTGACACTTGTTTGCAAATAAGTGAATTTATTATTATCTCCTTTATTCATATTCATTCTTATTATTTACATTTTTAAATATTTTTAAAAAACTCATACAAAAACGAAAAACATTTAAAAATATAAAAAATAGAGGCCCACCGGTATCGGGAACAGGGTCCAAGCTACCGGCGGTCAGGGCTCCAGAGAGAGGAACCTCCTAACAATACGAGCCGTGTCCAGCAATACTGCTTTCTGGATCAGGCCCTTGACCCAGCCGCCTAACGAGAGCCTCCTAAGATGTTGGTCGAGGCTCGTGGCTATTAAGCCATTGGCCGACACGACAATCGGTACAATGATCGCTGTGTCCACATCCCACATGTCGACAACCTCGCGAGCCAAGTCAAGATACTTAATTTGCTTATCTTTCTCAGCTTTCACGAGGTTCCCGTCATGAGGGACGGTAATGTCAACAATCATTGCACGCCTCTCGATTCGGTCCACCACCACTATATCAGGTTTATTGGCTACAATAGTCCTGTCAGTGATGATGGACCGATCCCAGTACAATGTGATATTGCCATTCTCGAGAACTGGGTCGGGCACATACCTGTAGTACGGCACCTCCGATGCCACAAGAGTGTATTTCAGAGCAAGTTGCTGATGGATAATCCTGGCTATAAGGTTGTGCCTATGCAAGTACTCTTCGTTAGCTAGACGAGAACAACCAGAGATAATGTGGCGGATCGATTCACCCGGCCGGTGACATGCCCGACAGATGTCAACCGTGCCATCCTTCACAATAAATCTCCGGTAGTTATTCGTCATGATAACTTCGTCCATAATTGCACAGACAAAACCTTCGGTTTCCCCAAAGAGGTCACCGAAACGTAGCCAGGCTACGGACGCTGATTGGTCTACATCGGACCCATGTAGGGCCCGAAAAAAGCGTCCGTGAAGCTCTTTACTCTGCCATACCTCCCTGCGGTCGTTAGTGTCAAGCACTACAGGCCTGCGCCAGTTCTCATTTGCCAAGGAGAGCGGGGTGAGTCCCTTGTCCACTGCTACTACATCTCGATGCATACCCACGTCTGTGTTTAGAAAATATTCCCTGAGATTGCATATCTCGCGGTTGTGGAGGTTTTTGGCATTTAAAAAGCCTCGGCCTCCACACTTCCGTGGGATATACAATCTCATGACCGACGATCGTGGGTGATGCATTCGATATGCAGTCAGCAGTGTACGGACCCGTCTATCCAGGGCGTCAAGTTCCGTTTGAGTCCATTTGAGTATGCCGAAAGAGTACATCAATACTGGCATGACCCAACCGTTGAAGGCGCGCACCTTGTTTCCGCCCGAAAGAAGGCTATTGAATACCTTCTTCAGGCGGCCAAAGAAGCGTTCCCTCAACGATTGCTTCATGTCAGTAGTGCTGGTACCTAACGCTTCCGACATACCCAAATACTTATAGGTTTCGTTTGGAGAGAGGGATCTCAGGTTTATGGAATCCGCGAGTTGAATTCCCACGGATTCCACAATCTCTCCTCGCTTAACATGCATGACCGCACATTTGTCCACACCAAACTCCATCCTGATGGCGTTACTAAAAGTTTCAGTTACCTTCAGTAGCTCCATCAGATGAAGATTGCTGGGGGCAAAGAGCTTCAGGTCATCCATGTAAAGGAGGTGAGATATAACCTGACCGCCTCTCTTCAACCGATAGCCCAGCCCTGAATTCTCCAGCAGCATGCTTAGAGGATTCAGGGCTAGGCAAAACCAAAGTGGACTCAAGCTATCGCCCTGAAATATACCTCGCTCGATCCTTACAGGTTCGCTATTCCTCTGGATATTTCGACATCCCGGATAGCGAAGGACTGTGCTCCACTGCGCCATACACGACATCAGGAAGGTGCGTAGAGTTGTATCTATTTTATACAATTCTAGCACCCTCATGAGCCATGTATGAGGCACCGAGTCATAGGCCTTCTTATAATCTATCCAACATGTCGACAGATCCTTTCGGGAACGCCGAACCTGTTGGCTAATGGCCATATCTATAAGGAGTAGCTCCTTAGTACCGCGGGACCCGTTCCTACATCCATTCTGAGAGACCGACATGATGGAGTTATCGTCGACGTGTTTATTAATTTTAACTCTCAAAATGGATGTTAGAACCTTATAGACCGTTGGTAAACATGTAATAGGTCTATAATTTTTGACAGACGGACAGACAGACAGAAATAGAGACAGACAGATGGACCGCGGAGTCTTAGTAATAGGGCCCTGTTTTTACCCTTTGGGAACGAAACCTTCTGCTTTCACCTGGCCAACGACGGTTCGACCGAGCTACAGCAGTGATGAAAAAAGAAGAGAGAGGCCCACGCAGGATTCGCAGGCTCATTAACAGTTAGCTATTTGACGTATGTCAGTCTCAAAAATACGTAGGTGGGGTTTGGCCATAGACATACTAAATAATATGGACTGGAAATACCTACGAAAAAAACGTGCCTACCTAAACCTCAAAATGTCTCATAAAATGGCCGCCGATTCTAAGGTTGTGTCAATCAAGCAACACACACACACTCACAAATTTCAATAATACAATATGTAAACAACCATTTGACAGCAGGACTACCACGAACACAACCACAAAATTCGTCTCATAAAATGGCGAATATGGCACGTACCTACAACCGTCACTAAGTCATAACAAAATGTTGTCATAATGAGCAACAACTGAAATATTGTTGTCTCTTTCATCAAATACGTTTACTACATTAGAAAGAATGAAACAAAACGATGTTTCACATTCTGTATCGTATTTCACTCATTAAGCTAATGTATGTATAGAACATCGCGGCGCCTCCATATATTTCCTATCTCAATGGGTTTGGCTGTCTCACTCACACTTGGTGCGATGGCACTGTGCGGGAGAGGATAGGGGCATAGGAGTCAAAAAATGTATCGTCCTTCCCACGCACACGCTACAAATACGATTGACATTAGAAGCAAACACCTTGGTTCGTTGATTTACAATAGTATATTATGCAACTAGTGAATAAAAGACGGATTTAAAGCGAGGGCCACAGATGAATCACGAGCATAGCGAGTGATTCAAGTGTTAGAATCATGAGCGACGCGAGTGATTCATGGCCCTCGATATAAATCCGTTTTATTCAAGAGTTGCATACTATATTTTATACCATGACTTCGAGAAAAAGAAAGATTTAAGTGCAAAGCACAAGGAATATTACGAGTAATAAATAAATAAATAAATGGTTTATTCTTCAAAATTTATATAAAATGTGAAACCCTGACCCCTGAGCTAGTTAACAGCACCTGTGTTTCAGGGACCAGTTACCACCTCCGTTACGTGACATAATTATAATTAATTAAATACCATTGCAATTAATATTAGAATTACAATCTAAACAAGTATTCAATAAATATCTTAGATTAAAATCAAAATCATTATTAAAATCCTAAATAACAAACTCAAAATTAAAATCGAAGAAGGAGTTTGTGTATCGAGTATTATTTGCGCAAGGAGGCGCAAGGAGGTTACATAGCATTGAGATGGACGTCTAGTACATTGGTGTGTTCCAAATTCAAACACCAAAACAGTGATTAAAATGCTTTTTATTCACTGTTTTCAGTGAATAAAATAAGCTTTTTAGAGGGGGAATGGTATAAATATATTTTTTGCTGCAGTGAATAGTGTATAGGCTAATATATACCCAGCTGGATCCATGTAAATTTCGCGCCTGAAAGATTTTACCTTATCTTTTAGTTTCGTAGATTCATTATAGATATTTTACATTAAGTTTGATCTGAATTCAGCCACAGTGACAAAGTTAACATTGGCCTCGATGAGATACTCTTTCTTTCATGGTGCAGGTGTATTTGCACAAAGATAAGGACATGGGATGAGGCATCGTTTGTGGTGTGGCTCCCACAGTCCTAATGAGGTTCATTGTAGTATCCCCTTATGTTGTTTCTATATTGGCCCTCTTGGCTGCAAAGTCCAGTTGACGAATCAGTCTGCATTGTATAATTTAGCCGTATGGAAAAACACATAAACATAAACAATGTTACCTTAAATGGGCATGATCCTTTGATCCACAATTCGCCAGGAACATTCGGTTCGTAAATGTCTAGATGTGTTTCGGTGTTTATAATCTAAAATCATAAAATTCATGAATTAGTAACAGAGCACAATATATTCTTGGTGAGAACAAAAAAATTTAAAAAGTTAAGTAAAGATATTTACTTAAGTACTAATTCCACCATGGCGAATATAGTCATCGATGCGACGCAGAAGCGTCCTTCAAGGCTTTGTAATAACAATGACTGGGTTCAAACTGGTAGTCCTTCTTACCCGATATTGGAAGCATCCTATTGGCTTGCCACAGGAGCCTGGCGCAGGATTGTCTCCGTAGAATGCGAGACCAGCCAGCTCAGTCATGCCGAAGATATTCAGTACTTCTGTATTTGGCGAAACATTCTGAAAGAAAATGTTATTTCAGTTCCAAAACAAAAATAAAACGAATTTTTGTCCCACTGGATAGCCGATAGACGGATTTTCTTGTAAATATGTTTCTATTATAAGCATAGTTCTTATCCCAACTTATAGTCGGGCTACATAATTATCTTCTTCCATTCTATTTATTATATCCCTATATTAGTGATCACCTAAGACCCCACGTTTAGTAATTACATTTGCGACCGTGAGACCATCGGGGCAGTCAGTTTCGACTCCGGGAATCCGCCTCTAGGCATAAATTTATTTAGGCATAATATTGTTTGACATGACTTTTTCGCATAACTTTTATTAGCATACTAAAATTGGTTGACGATATTATCCATAAACTTAACACCATGACGAAAATATATGGACTCAATCCAAATACCACGCTGCCGGCGTACATAAGTCCTTGTAAATTATATATTTCCATGCGTCGTTAATATCGCTGATATCATCAATCTTCGATTTTATATACAATACCACAATCCGGCTCGATATGGACCATACGTGGGACCAACCAGGACTTGGGGTATATTAAAACAGGAGAAATATGAATTACTTTGAATAGCGGTGTATTGGGAAAAATGACACAAAAGCTATTACATTTAAAAAACTATGAACGGACGCAGAGTAGCATCTAGCTGCTACGACACGTTCGATACATAATTTTAAAATGTCTGATTGAAATGCCGAGTGATTTAAATATCGAATAACTAAAAATTTCGCTAGTAATATACCTAAGTTTAAAATGTCAACATTTTATACATTTAAATTCATTATATTTATGTTTGAAATACAAATGAAACTCATTAAATCGTTAATAAGTTAAAATAGGTCGAATCTGTTCCAAACTCGAATTGGCACCCCGACTGCACGTAGTCTTTTGGCTACTACTCCTAGTGTGTAGGAAGTACAACACCTTCGCCCTTACGTATGAAAGCATAGGCGCCCGTGCGAGACGTAGCGGCTGAGGCTGGTCGCCGATGCTGCGGAGGTGAGCTTGGGTGCCTATTCTTTGTTACTTAAGGACGAAGGTGTTGCATTTCCCGAAGAGCCGGAAAAGTTGTACAAATATCAAAGGAGCAACTAAGTATTCTTTGCTCCACTGACGCTGACGATTGGAAATGCAAGACCTGCTCCAGTTAGTACAAATCGAAGCGCCTATCTGCCATCCTACTAGAAATCGATGATGACGACAACACCGACTCAGAACAGATTATAATCATGAATGAAAATTTTAGCGATGAATTCTTACGAACATTGCGTAGTGACATCCGACAAGCAATCAAAGAAGAAGTCCAACAAACATTGAACTTTTATTCTGAACAGTAAGATAATATACAAAAAAAGCTTCACTAATCATGAAGACAAAATTAAGCGTATGGAAAATCAACATAAGGACCTTCATAATAAGTATTCTAACCTACAATTGAAATACGACGCGCTTGAACAAAAATTGAATTTATGGAACAGAGTCAAATGGTGGACATTGTTGAAATTTGTGGTATTAACAAAGAAGAACAAGAAAATGACACAGAAATAACCCAAAAAGTAGCCACTAAGATCCAGCAAAATCCGGATGACATCTTGAACGCGTATCGAAAAGAGCGACGAGCACCAGCAGCACAACAGCGCACATCATCGAGCATCGTGGTAACCCTGAAGGCGGGTCGCCGTGACAGCTGGCTGGACGCTGCCAGGTCCAGCACCATCACGCCGCGGGACCTGGGCCAGCATGAAGGTGCAAATGGAGCAAGGATCTACATACGCGAGGCTCTGACTCCAGCCACAGCAATTTTGCTGTGGAAGGCTAAAAGTGAACTCCGAAAAGATGATTTGTATAAATTCGCGTGGTGCAAGCGGGGCGCAGTGGTCATAAGAAAGGATGAAAAATCTAAAATCCAAACAGTTCGATCGGAAAGGGATATCGAAAAATGGAAACAGATATATACCTGAACCAAGTACGTCTTATTTCTCAGGATTTATCTTTCTTTTCTTTAACTATATTAAATGTAAACGATAAACTTTTGCTCACTTCTTTATGGATGTTAATTACATTAACGAAGGTAACTTCATAACTTGGAATGAGTACATAGACTCGCTTGCACCACAACAACTTTATTTTACTGTGTTACATGTCAATATTCGATCTATGGTGTTAAACTTTGCTCAACTAGAACTTATTATAAGTAGTAGCACGCGTTGTGTTGATTTAATTGTCCTAATAGAAGTTAATATAAAAAGTAACTGTTTACAATTATTTAGTTTACCAAACTATTCGATATATTCATCGCTAAGATCAAACAAAAGGGGCGGAAGAATTATTTTGTATGTCCACAGCAACCACTATTTTGAAAAACAAGTGTTAAGGCGCCGATTCCCTTGAGTAGCTGATTTGAAAATGAGAATCACGTCTAAACGGCTAGTCGCATGCTAGTCGTAATTTATTGGAAAAAATATATGTTATATTAAACCATTTTCTTAATAATTTGATCTGAGCAAAATTTGAGTTTTATTCGTATAACATAGTGTAATTAATTTGTAAAGTTATATCTTAAACGGACAAAAACACGAAAATCGCACCAAAACCGCTGGGCGTATTTTAATGAAATCAACCCCATATCAAAGACAATTTAATTACCTACATTTTGATCTGAAGCTTTTTTTTTAAGTTGTAGAATAATAAGGAAAGTACAAAAAAACTACAAAATTTTGGGTCGCGCGGGTGTGAAACGAGTGCGCGTTTTGTTCCCTCAAGGTCGTTCGCGTTAGTCGTCGTCTTAACTACAAACTTTTTTGAATCAATTGTGGGTAAACTTAAAACCAACCATAACTATATTACAGATATTTGTGCTGTCCACAGACCACCTGGCTCCAATAGACAATTATTTGTTAGTGAATTGTACCAGGTGTTGAATCTTAGTAGTTTGTCTTCCGATTTATTAATGATAGGTTACGTAAACATAAACTTAAATACAAAAAACAACAAAATCTGCTCGGGTTATCTAAATAAAATGAGTGAACTAGGCTTACACAGTGGGATTAACCAATTTACTAGGGTTGAAAAAACAAAAAACAAAAATAAACAGGTTATCATTACTCGGTCATGCATTTGACGGCGTTTATGTCAAACGTCAGGTTGACAGGACTGTCGATGTCAACCTAGCGAAGCGTCATTGTCGATGGTAGTGCGGGCGGCCATCTTAAAAGGCACTTTGTGAACGGGACGGCGCCCGCGCACCACGCTTGTGACGAATCGCTCAGAATCTTCGCCATCACGCTATTTCAAGATTAAATTAAGTTGATTTCCTATAGTAGTAATCACTAATTACCTAATTACATCATGATTCCTGTGAACACTGATTAAAATACGTCGATTGTGATCTGAAGCCATTTATTCCTATTCCCGCGCCTACCCACATAATTAGAAGAAGATGAGTTCTGGTGAAGGGCCTCTAGGTCATCCTGGCTCTACATCATTAGTGGGATTCGATCATGCTAATGAGATCACACGTAAAAAAAATGCTAGTAAAAATGGCGGCTACGTTCTTGCAAAAAAATTAAGGTGTTGTTTATCCGGGATCAACGTGGGACTGATTTAAAGAATCGTAGAGTTTTCTGCGACTACCTCCAGTCTTGAATAATGAAAAACCAGTTCGGAGCGGAGCAGCAAGGAGGCTAGCAATAATCAAAGAGCTGGACAGGTCAAGGAGGAGCATGTGGACGTGTGGAAAGATCCATACACACTGATCTTTGTGCCAATCTGGTGAGTCGTTTTCAATTTGTCATGAATACGGAAGTGTGGTTTTGCTTATGGTATGGCCCATGTCAGGCCCATAATCCCATGTTAGTTATCGCTGGTCAAGTTTTAGTGTTGCTGAAGATTTATTATTCTTCGGACTTCTATTATTGTTCGGACTTTAGAGCGATGTAGTAGCATTGCCGTACCAAACACATCATTCTGTAACTTAAGATAATTCCAAATGAAATATTTTGAAGTTTTGTAGTGAGATAATTTTATGTAGTGAGAGTTAACTAAGTTTAAGAAGAAGCAAGGTATTCTCCTTTTCGAGTCAGAGAGCCAAACTATCTGGAACGTATTAAACCCTACCAGGCCACGTTAATTGAGGCTTAAAATTCCGTGGCCGCTATGGCATTCATTGCATTCTCTAAAGCCCATGAGCACTTGGGATGCTGTAATGTGTGGTTCATGTTTTGGACAGGGGCTCTGCACTCACATTCGGTGTCCATAATAACCCATTTTGCTTTGTCGGTTACCCTTACTACACCGCTGCACCGGTAAATTTTCATCAAAGCTGTCTATGATAAAGATAACCATGTGACCATTTACTCTCGTATTGTTTTTCATGTTTCAGATACCATAAATTGTGTCGTAGTGGAGCCTCTGCTGCAGGCTAGTGGTTCAGATGCTGTATGCAAAGGCTGACGTGTCAACATCTAAGAGGTTAAGAAATACGGCAGGCTAGCAGTTCACAGGTTATGACAACAGCTGGGAGGTTGGGCACGCGCAAGTTTTGAATGGAATACTCGGTGAGTTGCTTCCATGTTATTTCGATAGTGAGGTCGAATGTTGTCTAGTTAAGAGATGCTAGTTCGAGTTTAAATAGTGTTCATGTTTGACCACTGAATTGGTAGTGGTTATTATCTTGTACTATCACTAAGTAATTAAGACACACTTAGTAAAAAGCAAGTAGTTAATGAAATGCCTATTAGCGGTATAGTTTTAACTCGTAGTACGAGCTTTAGGATGAGATATCTCATAAGAAGGAGATGAGATATCCAAAATGACTGCGCAAATAGTGATTTTCAGTGGCAAAGCGAGTTAGTAATGTCGTTGGGCTAACGCAATTGTATAGAGTTAGGTAGGTAATGATCATTTACGTGTATTCAGAACAAATCTTATGTTGCGTAACGATTTACAACGACCGTCTTCAGATTTGAATTCACTTGCTTACTTCAAAGTAATATTATGATAGTAGTAGATTTCGCGATTGTTTTCCTTACATGAAAACTGAGTTAGTGGGCGATAGTAATAGGTTACTGTTGATAATTAGTTTTTGACGATATTGAGCCGAGTTAATTCGTGAAGCTCCTTCACATGAGCTACTAAGGCGCAAATATTATAAGGCTTAATGGTTCCCCTCATGTTGACAATCAGTATGTTCGAAATTCTTTGAGTAAAAATCCGTTAATCTTGTGAGAAAGATCCCCGATCACGAAGTTCCTCAGGCATTAGACGTCATAGTTGATAACAGTGGAAGGGACACAAAATCTGATTAAGAAAGGCTTGTAAACTCATACTCAAAACTTTGAACCGTATCTCATGAGTAACATGTGGCGATGGGTCTATAAGGAATCTTTGGTGTGATTCTGGCTTGTGTTAGTGCACAGATCGCAATGAAGGTTTAATGAGTTGAGTATGCATTGTTTATGGATTATGAGAAACCGAAAGACCGACAGATTTGCTATAATAACTTTGTTTAGTTATTGAACTTTTTGATCGTTGCACCTTTTTCTAATGACGTGTTGTTTGGGAATCTCTGGTATGACAACTAAATAGGCCCTGTATTGAGTCCGTGATAGGTGATTATGACAGGACTGTGATCGTTATACACTGAAAGCTTTAAATAGGTACGCTTAGAACCTACAAGTATGCACGCGGTAGGTTAAGGATTATGCCAGCAGGTCATGTACCTCATCAATATCGACGTTGATGTTAAAAGGATTTTGATGATGATGAGCAAGCTTAATATTTCGAGTAATTGAGTCTATCGGCCGTATTTGACCGTACCAGTGGATTCTGGTGGAGGTCGGGATCTAAAGAGACCGTCGTGTGAGAGCATTGCGATTGCCGTCAGCTAGAGAGCCGTGGTGTTAGATGTTTTACTCTAGGGTCTCTTTAAGCTTGGCAGTTTTTGCTGCAGCAGAAGTTTTAAAGTTTGTTTGGAATGACTGTGGTACATGGCCCAGGGTAATGATTTAGTTAAAGAGTAAGCTCTAAAACTGATATTTTTACGAACCCAATGATCTACTTTGGTCAGAAGTAGCCGAGTGTTATGTGGCAACTGTTGACCTGTGTGGCAACTGTGAGCCTGTGTAGCAACTGTGGGCCGCTATGGCACCTGTAAGTCTGTGTGACACTATGTCTGGTATGAAATCGTATGGTCATGTTCGTGTAAGAAACCTTACAGAAAGTTCCTATTGAGTTATGAGGTTAAAAGAAAGTAAATTCACATAGTCACGCGAGAGGTGAGGTCACCATGTTAATAGGTTGAGTGATTGACTGCTGCGCTACGTGTCGCGGGTTCGATTCCCGCACGGCACAAATATTTGTATGATCTACAGATAGTTGTTCCGGCTCTGGGTGTTGTGTATGTGAGTATATGTTTGTAAACGCACCCACGATACAGGAAGAAATTCCTAGTGTGGGGCAACGTTTTTTTTAAAAAAAAATGAATGTTGATGACATTCAATGCATTATACAAATTCAGAGCGAAGGTAAGATCGATGAACGTTTAATAAGCTTGCTGTTCCATGTGATCCCCGATTGTAATATATCAGATCCTATAATAATAGGTAGAGATATTTTTGGTTTAGGACTATGCGTGAAAATTGATAATGGTAACCTAGTACCTAATATATACCAAAGAGCAATCTTATTTTTGTAATAAGACTTCAGATACATCAGATTTAAATCATATTGAAACAGATCAGAAGGCGCACGATAAAAAAAGTGATTTTAATTTTAAGAAAGTATGCAAATAATTTTATAGAAGGTATACCTACCAAACGGGTTAAGACAGGGGTATGTGAATTAGTAATAGCTCGTATAAAGGTGTCCCACGAGAATTTGCGTGCAGTACCCCGGGGACATAATGGATTACTTGAAATCGCGTCTATTATTTTAAATGAAGTTGAGGCCGAGACGGCGTCTGATGATGCAGAAAATACATTGTGCTCAAAAAAATATAACGAGTCATTAGACCGTCTTGACACCTTGACCGTATGCTCGGACACGGGTCTCCCTTGTTTGACCGAAAGGAATTTGACAAATTTTCACTTCCCAAAAAAATTTTCGCATAATTTCATTAGCCAAATTATTACTTAGCAATAAATCTATTCACAAAAAATTGTAACGCAAACCTAATGTTTGGGAAATGAACGTTTAAACTATAACTTGTTTACCAACTAGTACTTTTAACATTTTTTATTTAGTCAAATATTTCAGTTGGAATAACAGTTTTAACGCAAAATCAAATAAGCCAAATATTTATACCTTTTTACTTTCCTTTTTTTATATATATTTTTTATTTTTATTTATTTATTTATTATTTATTTAACCATTAATATACACACACACAGTAAATAGACAAGAAGAAGGAACAGAAAATAGGTACAAAGGTATGCTTATTTCTATCGAAATCTCTTCCAGCATATCTGCGAGAGGAGAATTGCAAAAAAAGATATGTAATTTAATGTAGTCGTTCAACATTTTTTTTTAAATAAGTTATTATCCTAATCTAAATAGTTCAGTTCCGGGTAACCTACTAAAAACAATCTCTTTTTTTTCTATTAATGCAAGTCGTTTCTGGCACTCGCCGGCCGCTGCCGCGGCACCGCTCGCTTCGCTCGCTCGGCTCGTGCGTAGGAGGTCACAGTTTTAACCTAACCTAACCTAACCATTTTTTAATAATTAACCTACTCTAACTACTTCCTTAAATAAACTAATACCAAGTAACCATAAATTTGACTTGTTTCAGACAAATTGAAATAATTAATCGAATTCTGCAACACAAGACTAAATACTCCGAAATAAAATTGCTAACGTCCTTTGCAATTTTTTTAAAATTGTAATGTAAAAATATTTTGCATTAAACAAATGATTATATTAAAATAATTTTTAAATTAAATAATTCCCAAAACTTCTTATTTTTTTTTGCCTTAATATTTTTTGTCTTAACAAATCATTTCACCAAACGTTTATTGTCTGAAGATTGTTTGCTGTAATAAATCATTTGATTAAAGACCAAATGCCATAATGACATTATACTTGGTAATATTTTGCCAAGTAAAAATTTGACCAAATAAAAATATGCGTCCTAAAATCATTCGACATATTGCAATGGTATAAAAAAAGGTTGCTAAAATTTGTTTGGGTAATGAAATTTTGTCAAAATCTTTTCGGCAAAACGGCAGGATCCCGCTCGGACACTACTTCGGCTGACTCACACACTGTCACTGCAAGCTCAGGCACCCTGAGCGTACTGTCAGACCGTGAAACATGGAAGGTCCTTCATGAAGTTGAAGTATACACGGAACAGAACAATTCACTATCATAGGCAGGTATAGTACAAACTATCGTTACTCTACTGTAACATTCCTATAATTATGATAAATTGTACAAATGGTTGATCCTGGGCGAAGAAGTGTTGTCCTTACTATTCTAGGATGAGTAGTTAGAGGGCACACTTCACTCGTCACAGAAGATAGACGAAATATGTCGTCCGAGTCAGGTGTTGACTTGTCACAGTGGTTTATTTAGCGTCATCTGACGAAATTTGTCGTCCGAGTCAGGTGCTGACTTGTCCTGGATGATCGCTTGTGTTTGATGTTTACAAGGACGTAAATGTATTGTCTTGGCTAAATTATAGCTCGAATTGGTATCTAATGCGTTGTCGACTGGTCTAACTGAAGTGTAGTCCGAGTCACACCTTTCGGTTGGCTAAGTGATACGCTTGCCTGGTTAGTCCAAGTCATTAAATCAACTGGTCTTACTGAAGTGTAGTCCGAGTCACACCTTACGGTTGGCTAAGTGATACGCTTGCCTGGTTAGTCCAAGTCATTAAATCAACTGGTCTTACTGAAGTGTAGTCCGAGTCACACCTTACGGTTGGCTAAGCGATACACTTGCCTGGTTAGTCCAAGTCATTAAATAATTTTAGAGTTTGTGTGCTGATGAAAATGATTAGGTCAGGATGAGCGAACGGACTATGCAGTTATCTTAATTTGTTTCAGATAAATCGCCCGAGGACGGTCGCAAGTCAGTCCGGCCGTGACGGCGTTTATGTCAAACGTCAGGTTGACAGGACTGTCGATGTCAACCTAGCGAAGCGTCATTGTCGATGGTAGTGCGGGCGGCCATCTTAAAAGGCACTTTGTGAACGGGACGGCGCCCGCGCACCACGCTTGTGACGAATCGCTCAGAATCTTCGCCATCACGCTATTTCAATATTAAATTAAGTTGATTTCATATAGTAGTAATCACTAATTACCTAATTACATCATGATTCCTGTGAACACTGATTAAAAAACGTCGATTGTGATCTGAAGCCATTTATTCCTATTCCCGCGCCTACCCACATAATTAGAAGAAGATGAGTTCTGGTGAAGGGCCTCTAGGTCATCCTGGCTCTACACATTGATCATGTGTTCCTGCGGCGAGTGTGCGGAAGCGACGCTCACACTGCTGTTATAAACACAGTGCCAGCTGACCACTATATAATAGGCTGCGCTTGTGTGATACCGACTCGTGAGTCAACCGATAGACCGTGTACTATCTGTCGTCTAGATAATAAGCGTGTGAGGGAGAGGCTTGTGAGCGTCGACTGGTCACCTGCACTCGACTATCAATGCCCTGAACACATACTTGATTTTGTTTTGGATAATTTTAAGCAGATTTATAGGGAATGTAGACTAAGCATTAGTAAAAATAATATCTTTAAACTTAAAAAATGTGAATGGGTTAACAATAAAGTAAAATTTATGTGCAAAAAAAGAAATAAACTTTATAAAATTTGGAAAAGTGAACCTACTAACTTGACAAATAGAATTTTATACAGTAAATATCGAAATAAAACAAATAAATATATTAACTATGTTAAAAATAAGTACTATAAAACTAAAATTAGTAAAAACTTCCGGAATTCGAAAAAAAAATATGGGGTTTTATAAATTCTTTATGTGGGAACATTACAAAATCAATAGAGGAAGTCGTTCTCAAGGCATTTAATCGGAAGGAAAAAGACTTAGCGGATACATTTGCAAATGAATTCCAACAAAATGTCGAAAATATAACAAAACCCTGCGACACCACCATATTAGACCCGCTGACTTACTCTAGTGACTGCGGCATGTCCATGCGAATTAGCAACATATCAAATGATTAAATTCATAAAATTATAAATAACTTAAATGTAAATAAAAGTCCTGGCTATGACGAAATACGAGTTTCCGACCTAAAATACACATCACAAAAAATTTCTCCAGTCATTGCACACCTTATTAATGCTAGTCTAAAAACTTGCACTTACCCTGATAAACTTAAAATAGGTACTATTCGTCCCATTCACAAAAAGGGATCCTTTAAGGACTACAATAATTATAGGCCTATCACAATTTTGTCAAGCATCGATAAAATAGTTGAGCGTTGTATAAGTGATAATATAAATCACTTTTTAAGTGAGAACCATATAATCAACAAAAAACAATTTGGCTTTCAGAAAGGCCGAAGCGCCGCTCAACTATTGTGTCAATTCACAAACGAAATTAATACATTTCTTAATGAAAAAAAACATATTTTAATAATTTTTATTGATTTTAGTAAAGCTTTCGACACTTAATTATAATACACTTTCTCAGAAATTAGAATGCAGTGGTATAAGGGGTCCTCTTCTTCAGTGGTTTATGAGCTACCATAGCATCAGATATACGACTGTCAAGCTAGGAAACTCGTATAGCGACATGAAATTAACAACTAAAGGCACGGCACAGGGGTCAATATTCGGGCCTACTGAATACCTACTGTACGTCAACGATATGTGCAATACCATCGGAGAAGGTTCCGTATACCAATTTGCCGATGACACCTGCATCGTGGTGGCTGATAAAGATATTAAAAAGGCTGAGCGTATTCTCCAAACTAACTTTGAATTATTATGTAAATGGTCGCACGATGTCGGTCTCGTCATAAATACATAAAATAAAACATAAAACAAAAGCCATGCACATACATTCATCACATAATAAAGCCACCTACACACCCTCCATCAAGGCACATATCCATGACTGCCTACACGCTGTATGTACCAAAAACTGTAGCTGTGCATCAATACAGTTCGTCACTGAACACAAGTACATTGGACTCATAATCGACAACAAATTGAATTGGGTTCCCCACATTAACTATATATGTGATAGATTAAGATCTATCTTGGGACGAATAATCATACTTAAACATAAAATGCCATACAAAACCTTAAGACTACTGTACCTAGCTCTAGCTGACTCCATAATAAGTTATGGACTCAGTAGCTACGGGAGAACTTGTAGAACTAATCTAGATAAAATTTATAAATTACAACAACGTATTCTCAAAAATATTGTACCCCTCAAAATAAGAACAATATTTCAAAATGATTATTCTGAACTATTTCATTATTGCAACATATTGCCAATACAAAACATGACCAAACTTTCAATATTAAAAGACGAATATAAATAAATAAATAAATAAAAAGCCTTTATTGCTGTTCTTAGTTTTACAAACTATATCAAGTTATTTAAACATGCCAAGACTTAAATACTAAGTTCCTTATGGAATTAAATTAATATCGGCAAACGGTGGTTGTGATATCGCAGCTTGTCCTTCGACAAAGGCCTCCTCTAAAGATTTCCACTGTGTCCTGTCCTTTGCTGTACGCGTCCATGTAGTACCAGCTATTTTTATAATGTCGTCCTCCCATCTTTTAGTCTGTCTACCTCTATTCCTTTTACCATCTCGTGGATACCATTCAGTTATAAAAAAGACGAATATAACAACATAAATAATATAACTAAGAAGACACGTCATCCTAAATTGAGAACGTTAGCTAACATGAAAACTTTTACCTTGCCTAAATACAATAATACATACGGTATGAGAACATACTACTAAAAATAATAAACGAACAAGCTGCGCACATACAAAATAAATACCTCTGCAACCCTAAAAAAGCAAAAAAAATACTTAAAACGCATTTTATGCAAATTACACATCATGAGTATGTACTTTAGTTGGATATACCTACCTCCTGTATCATCAAGTACTTGAAGATATTGTTTTTCTTTTTGTATTGCTCGAATGTAACACTCACAGTTATCATTGTTTCGTAGTATTGTTTGTCTCAGAATTAATTATTCCGAACTCATTAGCCATATATAAGCCATAAACGGCTTCTGTGGTTCTTAACTTATAATATAATTGGAACCCTGCGATATATATTTTGAACAATAATTAAAAAAAAAGTTATATTTTCGAGCCGTTTGGGGTTGAAACTCTTGGTCCGTGGGGTCCGAGTGCTCACGCTTTTTTTAAGGATCTTGCCAAACGCCTAGTTGACACTTCGCGTGACCCAAGGGCTGACTTTTACCTTGATCAGAGAATTAGCATTGCCATACAACGTGGCAATGCTGCCGGTCTTTTGGGCTCATTACCACTTACCAGTAGTCAACGATGGGGAGGAGTTTTTCGACGCCATATTTTAGTTTAGTATATTTTTAGGTTTAGTTAGTGAGTAGTTTTTGGTTAAAGTGTATATGTTTGTTGTCTTAGTTAATTAAGTATTTTATACACTGTATATAATCCTATCTCCCTCATTTATTGATTTATATTTATTTATTTATTTTCGATCAACCTCCACGGTTGGCTATTTTATGAAAATGAAGCATCAGCTAAAATAATATACCCCAAGGAATTTGAAAAAATAAAAATTGTCACGAGTGTGGAACGTAAAATAGAAACACGCTTGAACGACACGACTACATACAGAAAGCAAAGTTAATAGAAATATCTATTCTTAGACAGCACGTATCGCCGAAAACTTTGGTAATATAAAACATTGTTTGTAGACTTCTTGGCCCAAAGGAAGCACTGATGACAGAGATCTCTTTTCATAGATAGGACTTCTTGCCGTAAACTTTGTTCTTAGAAACCACTGTTTCCAAATACCTTGGTTCACAGAAAGCGCCTTTGGAGAAGAAACTATTAATGTATATTATATTACTAAATTTCGCTTTTCTGGCTCTCGTAGATTTCCATAATAAAAACAAAAGCTGCTATTAAACATAATAGCAGCTTTTGTGTTCTAAAATATAATCCAGCGTTATATTAGTTTCTTTTCCATTTTTAGCTGCATGTTTAGCTAATTTAGTAGTAGTTAGTTGTTAAGTATTTGGGTGTGTAATATGATGTATGGAAAATTTAAGTCTCAATGTTTAATGATGGCTAAAGACTCTAATAAGATCGTGTTACTCAATATAATACTCTGGAATGCACGGAGCATGCGACCAAAACGTAATGAATTAGAACTGCTATTACTTCAAGATGAAATAAATATCGCGTTAATATCCGAAACATAGTTGCAACTGGAATCGCATAGAAATATAAATATCTATAATATATTTAGAAATGATAGGCTTGACGGATACGGAGGAATAACTATATTGACTCACCAGTCTATTAAGGTACAATAATATTAAGATAAATAATTCGGGAATAGAAATGATCTCAATTAAACTTAAAAAATGTAATCAATTTAAAAATATTGTTTTAGTTTACTGTCCATCATCGATAGTAAGATAAGTATTTTCACTATTCTCTAATAAGTGTATTGTAGCAGGAGATTTCAATGGGCACCATACTACCTGGTCATGTAAGTCTGACGCGAGAGGCCTACAAATATATGACTCTGCGTTAGACAGTGGCTTCGTTTCGCTCAATGACGGTAGTACGACAAGAATTAGTTGTGTCGATAACATCATACAACGGAGTTCTCCAGATGTGACATTTGTATCTACCGACTTGTCTCATTTGTTGAATTGGAATATTAAGAACGAGTGTTTGGGTAGTGACCATTTGTTTATAAAGGTCTCATAAAAATATTGTAGTAATGCACATTGGGTATGTAATACCAAAAAACCTAATTTATAGTCAGCACAATGGCTAATTTATACTAAGTGTATAGAAAATTATTTATTACAACCTGTTGATACTGTCTCTGTACAATCTATGTATGATAACTTTATCAGGCAGAAGAATAAAGCAGCAGATCAGTACATACCTTTATTAAAGGGATGCAATAAACCAAATAATAGATTCAGACCTAAGCCTTATTGGACCCCTAAACTTACCCATTTGGTAGCACAACAAAGATTAGCCCTAAAAAAGTTAGAAGGCAACCTATTTGCATTGTATCAATGTATATATTATCTATCATATAATCCTTATCATCATTAAGTCACATAAACATTTATATATATATGTAACATATATTATGTGTATGTTTCTGATATCGGAGTATTAGAAATATAGACCCTCATATGTGATTTGATTTTGAGACCATGATTACTTTTCTGTCCACATCAATTTTACACAGTATATCCATCGTTTCTTTTGTCAAGGATTTACTTGAATTACTAAGTTCAGGTTTATGAGAAGGTACAAACCTTGACTTCTTCAATCAAGCTCTGTGCTACAGGAAGGCTACACAGCATGAGTAGCTCAAAGCACGTGAAGTCACAATTATCTCGGCAATCAGGCTTCAGAAGTAACGCCATCATTGTAGGGCTACAGATTGTGTAGGTTGGCTGTAAGTAAACAATTCAAGATTAATACAACGTTGCTTAGCGACAACTACAAAACTGGGGCAGACGAGTAGAAACCACATACCAGCTAGCGACTCGCGACGTACGGACGACCTTAATAGGTTTCCTCTTTCAGTCTCTATACAATAGCGCAGAACTTAGTGTGGTGACATTTGGGAGTGATCCCCGTGTCCAAGAGTAGAATGCTTTCATAAAACTGTAGCTTACCTTATATGTGTTAATAAGATAATAAGCATGCTCTTGTGTCATCGTTGCTGAGGTTTGAAGCCGTGTGTACCGTAGGATCGGCGATCTGATGAAACTGCACATGGCCATAGTGTATTGTAGTGATGAAGAAATCAGAACGAGGCGCGTTGGAGTTGGAAAATTCTTGAATTGGGTCCTGGCGTGAAACAGAAGTTAATCGTCAAATGCAAGCGAAATCTCTCAGATGTGATGGAAATCGAAATTGAAATTACTACAAAACCAGCTGCTGTTGACTCCGCATTCAGCTGTTGTAACTTGAAATGTATGAGTACAGTAATCAAAAGTTTCGTTAAGTACTCAATTAAATTTTGACCCTGTAGATTGAAGGAGAACAAAGGAACGATAAGGATGGAATGTGTGGTATGGCGAAAAAGAGGTAGACGATGACTACCTACTGAGTTTATGGCTGAAAAAGCCGTTGCGCTGACTGCAAATACAAATTAGGTTAACAGAGATACAGACAATAAAACAAAGAAAGGTATAAAGACAAAGAAGGAGAGTATGAAAAGAAAAGCAAAATAGAAGAAACAAAATGAAGGGCACAAAGCATATCAAAGCATAGCAAACAAAACACATTACATACCAAAGATATGGCATATGCATGGCGAAGAACTTATGGGAATGAGCTACAGCTTTTGGCTGACCTGTAGTGCCACTCGTTGTTGCCATGAACGCTATTGAGTCTTCAGGGTCGAAGTCTGAACATCTGGAATTACATTATGTTTTTATAGTATTTATTGAATATTCGAGTATGTATGATAATATGATTATGAAATCATTACAGATTCTGAGTGCAAACATAAAAATATGGTTATAGTGTTACGTATCAACAAAATATATTTAGAAGAGAATATTGGTGATAACTATGTTGCTTCTATGATTGTAAGCACGTTAGAAGATAAGAAATGTTAGACAAAGTGGCAATTTATCCACGAAAATGACTGTCAAAATGTTCAAAATATATAGGGTTGACATACGCTTCCGAAATGTCACGTGATCTTTCATTCCTTAAATTTTAGCATTTTGAAATAATTGCTATTGCGTATTAAATATCATTTAGCCTAAGATCTGCCTGAAATAAGAATAAAACGCGCAGAATGATAATTTCAAAATAAATAGGATTTACTTACTTGAAATCCTCTGTTGGAGCGTCAACTCCATACTTTTCCATGAAATCCCTAAAGTTGCAGAAGTTATCTGCCTTATCGAACGTGATTATGTGAGCGTTCGTGTTCAAGTTGGACAACGTCAACTGTATTTTGGCAGTTACGTCGCTTTGGCAAAAGATTATATTGGGTTTTGTGTCAGCGAAAATTTCTTGCAGATCATGAACTGCAAATTGAAAGTAAAACTATAAAAATGAACAATATAAAAAAAAAATGAAATTTTTTCAATTTTTTTTTGGTCATTTGTATTAGAAATAACCAGGTGAATAACAACACAAGTACGCGGCATCAATCACAAGAAGTAATTAATTGCAATATCGAAAAAGAAAGGATTCTCTTTTGGGTTACCCCTACAGCAAAAATACCATAAAACTTACATAGTAGCCATCTCTTGTCAATCACCGTCACGATAATTCCAAGAAAAAGGGCTGCATAAAGCGGTACGGTTACATCGAGATGGCTGGGAGCCATTAGAATAATCACGTCTCCTTGTTTCAGTCCTAAGTTCCGCAGACACTGGGCACAGCGCACCGACCTGTCTAACACCGAGCCACATGTTTCTGACTCGCCTGTTGCTCCATCAATCTGCGAACATATTTTGATTAGTAGTTGATGGTCTCCGAGTTCCAAACCCTTGACAGTTAGTTCTGCTACCACCTTACTATTTTATTATAACTACTATTTGTTTGTAGTTAAACTGTATTAGAACCTGTGACAGTTACTAAAATAAAAACACTGAAGACCTCAACCTCTTTTATTTCAAACATTACATGACGCAGTCGGTGAAGAGCAACAATTTTACGCAAGATTAACTTATCACGCACATCAAGGCATTTGCCTACGAATCAATTACAATAATAATAATAATAACCCTTGGTCGGTACCGGTAGATTCTACTTTATCACAACATGCCTAGGGTGAGGGACCAGACTAAGAGAGATACAATCCGCGGGGCAGCTTTGTGGCGAGCTGGTGGGCAGTGGCAACCCAACGGACCTGATCTCCAGGAAGAAATCTTGTCCCTCGTCTCCGGCTTGCCTCTATTGGCCGGTCGGTGTAAACCCTAACAGAAAACAGAGCACCCAACTTTCTCTTGCGTTAATTGGCTGGCTTGAGTGGAGATATATATATATAGATAGATAAAGATAAGATATGCAAGAGCAAACAGGCTCGGAGGAAGAAGGTTAACCCAATAAGATTCTGGTAGGAATCTTGACCGTACTTCCGAGAATGTCCTGATGGCCGTGGCATACCTCTCCTTATATTGCCCCATTGGCGCTAAGCCACTATGCGCTAGCGAATGTTTTTCTTTCTAGATTGTTTTAGAGTAATTTGGTAAGGTGACAGTATTAACCAACTTAATTTTTAAATTTAAATATTGATTAATTTAGTTATTTAATCTATATAGTAATTTAATCATTTTTGCTTGGAAAAGTGTATACATATTAATTTTCTTTTTAAAAGGAGATGATGTGTTAGAAACTGAACGCAGCTGTCAATGTCAAATGTCGATGTCATTGTAACCCTAACTTAGATTCATCAGCCGGGGGCTCAGACACATCAGGGAGACAGTAAAGCTGTTGTAGATCGTATTGAAATTAATTATTAATATTAAAACCTGTGACGATTACTAAACCCAGGTAGCAATTTTACGTCATGACGACGTCCATTCACGGTCATTTTCGACGTAAATGACGTCGTAAAAAACGTCCCACAGACGTACTAAATGACGGCCTAATGTCAGGTCTCAGCGACGTCTCTGAAGACGTCATATTAACGTCTCCAGATAACGTCATATTAACGTCTCCAGATAACGTCATATTAACGTCTCCAGATAACGTCATATTAACGTCTCCAGATAACGTCATATTAACGTCTCCAGATAACGTCATATTAACGTCTCCAGATAACGTCATATTAACGTCTCCAGATATCGACTTATTCACGTCCCCAGATAACGTCATATTAACGTCTCCAGATAACGTCACCTTAACGTCTCCAGATAACGTCATATTAACGTCGCCAGATAACGTCATATTAACGTCTCCAGATAACGTCATATTAACGTCTCCAGATATCGACTTATTCACGTCCCCAGATAACGTCATATTAACGTCTCCAGATAACGTCACCTTAACGTCTCCAGATAACGTCATATTAACGTCGCCAGATAACGTCTCCAGAAGACGTCAATACCACGTATTGTGAAGACCTCCTATAATAACGTCTATTAACGTCTTCAGACACATTAATATAACGTTATCTGAAGCGTTAATATGACGTCATCCGGGATCAATTTGGCCTCGATGCAATTCATCCAGCCACAGTCTTCAAGTAACTCTGAAAGGTCAACATTAAAAACACAAATTTGCATTGTAGTATTATTTATTATAACGAGTTAACTATCACAACTTAATTAATAAATGGAGAATTTTAATCCTTATAACCATGGAGCATAGGAAAACATATAAAAGAATTACTAGTTGCCTCTTGAGGAATAACAACACATTTTGAAATAATATCATAAACAGGTACAATTTTGTAAGCTGAACAGAGTTCCGAAACTTTAAAAATATCAATAACAGCAGAATCATAAGGATACGTATAGTAGGAATCATAATGTACAAACTCTTTTCCATAGACGAACAAGGAAACCTCTCCATTAATCTTACATCTCAAAATATTATGTATCTCGACTACTTTGCCGTTTGCATAGCAGTAACAATTATTAGCTAAACCAGATTTTGTATACATTGCAAAACCCTTATAAACAAGTTTATTAAAGCATTCATAAGCATTGTTATCAACAGGCGTTGGTCCTAAGCTATTGTAATAAAAAACCGCTGGTACCTCGTCAATCAGTTTTGGAGGAAAAGTAGATTCCATTTCTTTTAATCGTTTATAAATTTGCTGCAACGGTTTGTTAGGTGACCTAACTAATTTTTTTAACATGCCTAAATAATTTTCGAAAGGAAAGGCGGAATAACTGTCCAAATCACCAAATAAACGAACGTCATCACACAAATGACATAACATATGAACATTGTAAATTAAAAATTTCCGGCTATAAATAGTTTCGGAATGTCTTATGAACATTAATAATAGCTCATGTGCTAAATATGTACCTACTTTATTGATGTTTCTAGGGCTACAAAGAATTGTTATAGCACAATGAAATAACAAAAAATTTTCATACAGGGAGGTTGGAAGGATATTTTTTAGAACAACTGGTCCAGTATATAACAAAAACATCCTAAATTCGGTGGCTTTCCAGCGAGCCAACTCACTGATACTTCGCGGTCGCCTGTTAAATTCAACAGGTATACAACTTGCACAGCTAAGTAATTTTTCAGAAACTGCATTTACTAAACGGCTATTTAAACGAACATTTAAATCACCACCAACCCAAACATTTAAAAGTTTCCTCATGACTCCCAGACAAACAGCATGCATATAATCAATGGGAAACAATGAAACTAAATCTATGGGAAGCGTCAAAAGTGGAGATTCACCAACATGATGGTCGTCATCAGACTGTAAACGAAATTGTGAATCCGTTCTCCTACTCGCAGATACGCTTGTATAAATCACTCTACCTTGAATATACTCACCAGGTTCTACACATTTATCACATGATGAGTATCCACCATGGGATTTAGTACATTTGATAAAAGCTCTAGCTGGAGCGTCACATACAAAACTATGTACTTTTACAATATAATGAGTATCTTCAAAATTTATTCCATCATTAAGTAATGTAGACAGTTCTTCAACAAATGGCCCCAAAAACAGATTCAATGGTGAAGGTTTAGAGTTTCCACAGAACAGAGTTATTACAAATGGCTGTGCACAATTAAAGTTTTTGATCAAACCTAATATAGGCCATAGTTGAGTATTCGTGCTTTTAAAAAGTGGCAAACCATCAACATTAAAAGACAACAATATTTCACTATTTTTAAAGTTGAACCCACTGTACAGTTTTAATTGTGCTTGTATTTGATTTATGAGACCAATGTGCACCAATTCACCAGATTGCAAAGAGTTACTTGATATATTCATTGGCGTATTTAAAAACGTTCTGCTATCTCTAGGCAATTTAGGGCAAAAAGGATTTAGAATTTTTAGAAGACTATCTAGAGCACTGTGGGAAATTTTATGTTCTACGGTAGCCCAATGTCTTAATTGCGATGGCAAATCGTTAGCATCGTCAGATCGTGAATCATCATTATCTATAAAACAATCCTCAAACAATGTTGATGGACAATTTTCATCTAAAAAAATATTCTCTTTATATGTCCTTAAACAGTTTTCATTTAAAGTATTGTTGTCAATACTACTGTTACTCGTAGCTATAGATGTGGATGTATATTGTGGTGAAGATGGCAAATCACTTAATGATGGCTGTAATGTACTTCTTTGTATTTCTAAAATAATTTTTCGTTTTTCTGCCAAAATCCTTCTATACATTTGACGCTCACCTACTACATTTTTTTTCTTCCTAGAGGATGACATTGTTATTTTCCTTTGACAATCGCTTTTTTGCTCGTTCAGGTGCGTGCTTGAGCCACACCTTTATATCGTCTTCAATGTCTTTTTCTGTAATCCTTGGAGAGGAACTCTTTAAGCTCTCTGAAAACAAAAAAGTTTGTGAATATAAGAATAGCCCAAATGCCTGCAACGCTCTGTGGGGTCAGATGACGGGTCGCTCTCACACAGCGACTCGCGAGTCGCGACACAACTGGTGTTAAATATTATTTTTAACGGAGAATTAAAAACCGGTCAAGTGGGTGTTGGATCACGCGCATTGTAGGGTTCCGTAGTAAGCCCGTCGCAATAATTATGTGGACTTAATTGTTTTATTTTACCAGTTAATTGACGTGATTATTATTATATATAGCCTTGCCAAATTACAGCTTTCTAGTACTAAGAGTCTCCCCACCTAGCCACCTACATAAAACATGCCAATTATTAACCAGTTGCCAGTACACAAGGAATATATATCTTTTGAAATTATTTAGGTATTTCATAGCACACTTATTTTGTATTATAGATGAGATCTAGAAAGAATAAATTTAATCATATGAAAGACAATAGACACATACCAACAATAAATTCACGGAGACGTAGCTCTGAAAAAGGCTTCTTCTCAGACCTTTTACCATAGAAGTTGAACTTGCTTGCCAACGAGTCTGACAATGTATATTTCATCACTCTCGATACTTTATTTTTTAAATCATGCCCACCAAGGCTCTTTAGGTAGCTTGTCTGTAAATATTAATTGATAGCAATAAACATCCACATATATCTCTATAAGTACACACTAGAATTAACATAAGATCCAACAGTCACATACATAATCTTGAGCTCACACTATAGGATTCCCTGTCATAGGTATCAGGAACTACGAGTGCCAAGGTATCATGACACAGACCTAGAGCAAATATTTGTGTTGCAACAGGAATTGAACCCACACCTCACATCTCAGCCCTCTAATCGCCCACTGTGAAGCAGTGGCCAAAATTATTAGGAATTAACTACACATAATGTGAGCAGAAGCTAATAAAACATAGCCTGTCAGGGGTAATGTAGCTTGCTATTAGTGACTGAATTCCCAGAATTGAATCAATAGTTCCGATGATTAACTCCTACATCCAAACTCACAAACAAACTAACTCATTCTAGCAAGGTACCCATGTAATAAAAAGCTTTCTTATGGTAAAGTAGGAATTAATTATAATTGCTCAATAGGCATTTCCTGTTTATTAAAAGTAAACACTTACCAGGTTAGCACAGTTTTCTGTATTAGTCAGTAACTGTTCCACTGTTTCTAAATCTTGAAAAGTTTCCAAGGGAAATTTGAATTCAGGCTTCAATGCATTGGTATTTCCTGCTCTGTCTTTCAAAATTGCTAGGATGACATCATTTTGGGCTTTTATTTTGGCAAGTAGTGAAACAACTTGGCCTTGACAATCTGGATGAAAAAAGTAGTATGGTAGGTATTACAGTCTATAATAATCTTAACACCAACCACCACCACCACCACTATACCAAAAAATAGAAATAATCGTCGAAAACTATACTCATGCATATAAGGTAGTATCTAGCAAAGAATCTAGTTAGGCAGCTATAGATTTAAAAAAATCAAAATGATTTTTACTATTTACCACAGTTATTGGAAGCACTGCTGGCAACAATTTCATCGAGTGTCATACTTTGTGAACCAGATGGTTGATCATGATGACTGTTAGAAGCCTTCTCTTGTGCATCAGGTTTATTCATCTGTGAGTTGTGATTTAGTACCAAATCACTGTAAATTGTGCTTGTACTTGAAGGTTCAAGGTTTATATCTAAAAAGCAAAAAAAAAAAGAAAATAATGGAAGGAAATATTATTATGTTCAAAATAATTTAGTTAATGTATCATCCGGTATAATTACAATTGGATAGATGTTTCTTTAAAGGCGGAGGACGAGGGAATTCACACCCTTTCTCATCATCATTATCATCTGATGATGAAATGTATCTGCTAGTTTTTTTTGTTTTGCGTTTAGGTGGCTTACTTATATAATTTTCCTCCTCAGTCTGTATATCTGATGTGTCTTCCACCAACTTTAATTTTTTCTTTGCCTTATCCAATTCATCTATAGAACAAGCATAAAACACCAACACAGTTAATATCAAAACAACATGCAAGTTAAAGTTAGTCACGCCATGCAACACACCCACGCCGTACAAGCTTGGTAGTCCAGCACTTATTAATCCATTAGTTCTATCTCATTACTAGTAGTTAATAGTACTGCCATTACTTATATAATTTACTATGCTTTTGTTTCTGTTTTGATATGGTATGGTGGTGAGATTACAGGCACATGAGACTGCAATGAACACAACACAATGCTATGTAGGGCACATTCTAGGTGGATGTGGGTACATACCCCCCATACATACCCCTGGTGGTTCGGTGGCCACCTAACCACCAGGTTTATGTATGTTATACAATGTATAATTATAAGACAAGACCAACAAATATTTGTGAAAACAAACAAAACCAAACACCTGTGAACACACTTTCTTGGAAATGATTACTTATCTGTTGCTTGCTTGCTGTCGCCGCTGCTGCTTGTTTACACACGGCGCCATGACCTAAAAATAGCAGTTCTGTCTTGTGATCTTGGGCAATCTGAATATTTTTTTTCTGTGCGCATCAAAACTGCAGTCAACTTCAGCTCGGCCGTAATCCTTAGATTTTTAGGTTATGGCACCGTGTATTTTTTTAGTTAGGTTTTAAAACACTAGCACCTACTAGAATTAAATTCTGGGCCAGTCTGTCTGTGCCCAGGCTTAAAGCATGGTAAAGTTAACTGCCCTCAAGCCACCAGCTGCTAAAATAGTTGTGTGTGGTAGTGTTACACTACCTACTCATAAAAAAAACTTACCAGTCTGATAGAAAACTCTATCGATCTCGTATAGTTTCCATTGTTCATTTGGAGACGAACACCTCTGTAGAAGTTTATCAAATGCTTTCGCCTCCTTTACGGGAGGCCAATAGATTTCTCTTTTTTTAGGTGTTATCCATTTATTGATGACCACAGCCACAGTGCCACCCTCACTCTCCGCGAACTGAACGACACTATACATAATTTACAATCCTTTTATGTGCTGTGATACGTACTATAACAACAGCAAGAAAAAAACATGAGAATTTACACATTTGTTTGACACAGAGAATTGAGAAAGAAAAAAAGCGCGGGATACCAACCAACCGTCAACGCGTTCGTTCGTTCCGTTCCGAAATAAACAAAAGCAAACAAAAATATATTTTTTTTACTTTTTAAATATTTATATTTTTAATCAGCCTTTTCTATCTTATATTGGTTCTTTCTAATGTTTGATGATAGACTAATAGCTGAATTTCTTTTCATTGAGTTACATAACAAATACAAATGTAAAAAATAATAATTTAATAAAATAATAACAAACAACATGCTATCAATGCGTTCCGTTCCTCGCAGATTGGAAGAAAGATAAACTCTGGTGATAATTTTTAAATTATTAAAATGGACTATTTACTGTCGAGTTAAAGTTTTTACAGAGTACCTATATTTTAATACAAAAAAACGTTCGCTAGCCGCATGATAGTTATGTTGTTAGAGCTAATTTAATCGTGCCTGCTTGAGCATGGTAGGCACCTGTTGTACTCTCCTAGAATAAAATTATGTTTCTTTTCTTGGATAATGGCATACCTAGCTCATATACCTACCTTACTTAATTAGGTTTTATTCTGATTCCCATAATAATAATAATATGCTTGAATGTCCATAGCATCATAAGTAGGTTCCCGTTTATTCTGCTAGTCAAACGAATGGAAGTCAGTGGTGGATGTTTCTGTAGGTATCGAGGCGGCTCAAGACCGCTCGTCGTGGCATTTCTATGTATATGGGGCCTGTCCAGCAGTGGACTTCTAACTAAAAGTGTTTGTACAAACCTACTTACAGAAAATAAATCATTTATCATTTAAACTGATAATTTATTTAATGACGATGAATATTAATTTTATCGGTTGCAATTAGGTACCTACCTTAAGCAGGTATTAAGTAGTACCTACGTGTTAGAGCATTCCTTTAGATGCACTAAATAAATAGTACGTAGGTAAGTACACTACGGCCGAAATATCTTGGCGAGTCTGTACATAGACACTACGAACTTTCGCCATTGACCCTAAATGTAGGTACGTTCCTACGGCGTCTTATTAATGAACAACACAGGGCGTCACAGAATGGAACCCAAATGGACGTTGCTAGGGCGTCTTATTAGGGAACAACACAGGACGTCACAGAATAGACCGTAAATGGACGTTGCTAGGACATATAATACATGACCAACACAGGACGTCACAGAACTGACCCTAAATGCACGTTGCTACGCCGTCTTACTAATGACCAACACAGGACGTCACAGTTGACCCCAAATGGACGTTGCTAGGGCGTCTTATTATTGACCAACACAGGACGTCCGTAAATGGACGTTACTAGGACGTAACATTCACGACCAACACAGGACGTCACAGAATTGACCTTATATGGACGTTGCTACGTCGTCATAATCATGACCAACATAGGACGTCACTGAATTGACGCTAAATCGACGTCACCAGGACGTTCCCTTGAGTACCAGACGTTAAAATGACGTTCCTACGGCGTCTTATTAATGAACAACACAGGGCGTCACAGAATGGAACCCAAATGGACGTTGCTAGGGCGTCTTATTAGGGAACAACACAGGACGTCACAGAATAGACCGTAAATGGACGTTGCTAGGACATATAATACATGACCAACACAGGACGTCACAGAACTGACCCTAAATGCACGTTGCTACGGCGTCTTATTAATGACCAACATAGGACGTCACAGTTGACCCCAAATGGCCGTTGCTAGGGCGTCTTATTATTGACCAACACAGGAGGTCACAGAATTGACCGTAAATGGACGTTGCTAGGACGTATAATACATGACCAACACAGGACGTCACAGAATTGACCCTAAATGCACGTTGCTACGCCGTCTTACTAATGACCAACACAGGACGTCACAGTTGACCCCAAATGGACGTTGCTAGGGCGTCTTATTATTGACCAACACAGGAGGTCACAGAATTGACCGTAAATGGACGTTGCTAGGACGTATAATACATGACCAACACAGGACGTCACAGAATTGACCCTAAATGCACGTTGCTACGCCGTCTTACTAATGACCAACACAGGACGTCACAGTTGACCCCAAATGGACGTTGCTAGGGCGTCTTATTATTGACCAACACAGGACGTCACGGAATTGACCGTAAATGGACGTTACTAGGACGTAACATTCACGACCAACACAGGACGTCACAGAATTGACCTTATATGGACGTTGCTACGTCGTCATAATCATGACCAACATAGGACGTCACTGAATTGACGCTAAATCGACGTCACCAGGACGTTCCCTTGAGTACCAGACGTTAAAATGACGTCAGTGTGACGTACTTATTTGACGAATAAACTACGGACCCTAATATGACCTTAGGATGACGTCATTTTTTCGTCGCAGACGTCATTTTGCTACCTGGGAAATAACCAATAAAGAGGTCAACCTCTTTTATTCAAGCATTACAGAAACTAGATATAATAAGAAGAAGCTATTGAACCTTCTAGGTTTTTTTTTTAAGTTTTCTGTGCCTTTCTTTATGAGTTGTTTAACCATGGGTTCCCTTGGTTTACACTACTTATTAAGAGGCTGCTAGAGCGCTAACAAAGCGTGACGACATGGTTGGCGAAATGGTTGAGCGATCGACTGTTGCGTACCAGTATAGCACCCATACATACACATGCATATATACATATATATATATATAAATTAGAAAAAAATTAAAAAAAAAAACGCCCATATATATTTTGTTTATTTATGTAATAAGAAAACATATAATTTACTTGCATATTTGTATAAAAGGAATATTTATGCAACAATTGAATTAAAAATATACATGTTGAATTGAGAAACTCCTTTATTCGGTTAGAAACACTTCAAGGTATAAAAATTACGCAGTTCCTGAAAAGAGTTCATTCTCTTCACTCACTTTCATTATTAGACTTGGGTAGAAGCCTTTAAAAATAATAAAAAGTGAAAAAAAAAAATAGTAGGTTGAAACCTATTAGGAAAGAAGAAGAATATTATAAAAATGAAGGGAAAAATAATTTACGGGCGATCTGAGGTCGGGAAGGGGGTGAGTTTATAGTGGTGAAAACGGTTTATCTCGATTGCCGGCAAAACTACAAGTCCTATGGAAAAAAGTTTAACAGCAAAGTTGTAGATAATAAAAAGATCTACTACTTTTGATTTGACATTTTTATCACATAACCTCAAAATGTATGTGAAAAATTTAAATAACCAAGTTTTTGGTTAATTTTTTTTTCTTTTACAATTTTTTATTGATATCCATCAAAAAGTTGAGATTTCAACGAACAAAGAACCCACCGACTTTTTTAAAAAAGCAGATATTATGACAGAAGAATTTTCGATTGAAAATTTGGGTAGTTTTTTCGATATTAAGTCAAAATAAGGAGAAAAAATTAATATTTTAAATAAAAAAATAACAATGTGTTTGGGACATAAAAGGTAAGTTTTTACCAAACTATGTGAAAATAAATTAAAAGTTGTCAAAGATAAAAATTTAAAAGCAAAAACTCGGTTATTTGAATTTTCCACATACATTTTGAGGTTATTTGAAAAAAGTGTCAATACAAAAGTTGTACAGTGCGACATAAAAGTGTAGAAATTAAATGAGGGCGCCACAATCGCTCAGATAGCAACCCAGTTAGTACGACCCAGCTGATCTTGATACTTGAATAGTATTATTTATTTATTGGGTATAAATAATGAGTAAATATATTAAATAAGTATGTTTATTAAATATTTGATAATTATGTAGTTGTAATAAAACAATAACTTCACAAAAAATAAGTATTTTTAATAATCAATTGCTTTCAATATAAAGTCGTCCAATACGTTTGGGGGACGACCCTTTCTGTGTTTAGCTGGTGTTGAGAATTTCCCACCGTTTTCAGTGCCGTGTTTCACGATTCTGCGCACTGTGCTTACAGAAACACCTAAAACAAGCAAAGAAAAAAATCACTGTCAGTCCGACAAAAGAAGTTCCGCGGTAAATACACGTTAATACAATTTAAAATTGATTCTTTGAATAAGGTCGATTGCATCAACAAATATGGTATAGCAAAAAAAAAAGATTCGTATCCGCAATAAATTACATTAATTTTTGTTGCCTTAAACGTTGTTAAGTCGCGCTATAACTACAACGCTATTTGTTTATCTTAGCATAACCTCATAAATGGTAAACAAATAAATTGTAAATGATATTTGGTTCGAAAATTTTGCTCCCTGAATGTATTAATCGTTTGTAATTAACGTTTAGTGCAACTTTCAATAGTTACTTACCAGTAAAATCTGCTGTACGATGGTAAACATCTTCTAAGTTGGATAGAAGCTTCCCAGCTTGGAATTCGGCTATACACCGCATATAAACTTTGTAAACTATATCACGGGCACCTCCACAAATTACCTTATTCATATTTTTCCACTGTTTTTCTATCTGCACACAGAAATATCACACAAAAACTAAAATTCTTTCGAAAATCGAAACCGATCGAGATGAATTGACAGCTCAAGTACTCATTTTAGATGTTGCCAGAAAATGAAAACTTTTAGTTCCCAAATATTTAACTTCTACTCTTTTATGTTGCACTGTAGATCTTTTTATTACCCGACTGCCGAAGGAGGGTAATGTGTTTATCAGTCTATGTATGTATGTATGTATGTTTGTTCCTATATGGCGTTCCAGAGACCAAACGCGTAGGCCGATTTTGATGATTCATACGTCAATCGATTCGTCTTAACCCTAAAAATTGGACAATAGAAAAATGGTGGATTTTGGGCGCCATCCCGTGGGGGCCCATAAAAATTTGGGCCCCCACGGAATGGCAATTTTAATGTAGCCTATGACACTCGCAGGGTTGTGACACATTGGAGGAGGATACATCTAGTTTTGGTCAGCCAGCTCGCGCGTATATCCTCCGACTGCACAGCATGATTTTTTCCTTGTTTACGACTTTTTAGTTCGCTTTTGAAGCAGTCGGGTGTTTTGATTTAACTTTTTATCTACAACTTTGTCATTTCACTTTTTCCCATAGGAATTGTGCTTTTGCCGGCAATCGAGATAAACCGTTTTCACCCTTAAAAACTCACCCCCTTCCCCTTCCCGACCTCAGATCGCCTGTAAATTATTTTTCCTTTAATTTTTTGTATATTCTCTACCTTTTCCAATGGGTTTTATCCTACTATATTTTTTTTTTTTTTTTTAAATTATCGACCCTGGTCTATATTGAACCAATCATAAGATCGCGACAAAAAAAATCTGCTGGTCATTTTCTCAAGTTATGCAAACATAAATGTCAGGGTTAATTCCATAGTGAAATATGTTATGAAATACCTTTTTATTACGTTAAATAACCATATTTTTATGTTATTTTTTATTAAGTGTTCCTTACGACACACAATGTATTTTACTTTCTTTTATACGCAAAGAGCATGAATGAAACGCCTAGTTGCAGTAAAGCAGTCAACATGAGCCCAACGATGACAAAGCATGCACCAGTTTTTTTTTCTTCGTGGAATTTCTCATTGGCTATCCTCTGCCATGGGCTCAGAGACCTACTGATTAAAAACAAGGCTGGGCCTCGATCTCAGGTTGCAGTTGAATCGGGTTCTGATGTGGGGGGGTGGCGGACGTCTCTGAGTTCGTCGCTCCTGGACCCAAGGGTTATCCGCCCTTCGCCGACGCCTGGCACTTCTTCTGCGGGCCGAGTGTGTGGATAGAATCTCCCTCTCCTTTGCCGCAGCCTCCTTCTGCGAGATGACTGGTTTGCAGAAGGTCACTGCCTAATTCTGAGATGAGGACATGACGCGGCTCCTCCCTAGCGGCACACTCTGCCAGCGTATGCCGTGCCATGTCTTCCCGGCAGTCGACACAGTGTTGACAGCGGGCATCCGGTGAGACCGTGCGATACCCCCTGATGACTCTGATGATTGGGGCCCCATAAAGGGCCATTGATCGCACGATCCCCACGCACAGCCGCCTACAGGTGGCGCTCGCTTCTTCGCCTCGCCAAGGGTCAGCCTAAGTCGCCTTCGCCACGCGGTACACTTTATAATATGCGGCAAGAAGCCGCGTATTATAAGTGTTAGGGACCTGACGACGTGTTCTCCAGTATCAGGTGGTTAACTGGCACCTGACGCTACGCACGCGACGTGCAAATGCGCTATCGTGGACCTGGGGCATGGACGTTTTGCTGATTTGCGTCATCACCCCGCGGAACCACATTGCCTCCTGTTCGACGTCGACGGGTCCACAGTGCATGCACCTCAAGCAATCTTCACCACGCTTAGAACATGTATCGTGTCACAGTCATATTTATCGTCCTGTACGTCGTCGTTAACTGGACTAGATTCATAGTAGCTGCCGTCTAACCTAACATGGTGACTTTTTAACTGCTTTTGTTCTTTTTGGTGGGTTCCTTGGAGATTTTTTTAATGTTTGGTGTTTTTTTTGTGGTGGGAAATCTTCCAATGACTTTTCCTGCTCTGGATAAAGTGGGAGAATTTTTCAGATTTTTACTGACTAAAACCCACTCCTATTCCTTCAGTTGCACGTGCCAGGGCCGCGGTAACGCTCTTAAAAAATGTTCGCGTCTCGGACGGGCATCGGCCCTAACGGATCCCTTCAGTTTATAATAACATCTCTTTGAGGCGCAAATATATATTTACTTTTTTGAGGACCTTTCTCTGGTCGGCTTCCTCCAAAGAGTGCCAAAAGCGCCGTGCGGCGTATCTATCTCTTTCTTTTTTAGGGTTCCGAAGTCAACAAGGAACCATGGAAAAATGTTTGTATAACGCGCAAATTTAATTTAATTTATTTATTTGGGAAAACAAACGGTTACACATTACAGTAATAAAATAAATTTGAACAACTGAGCGTGACAAATGTAAAACCAATGACATTTTCCACAGTATACAAAACCATTTTACAAAACAAATGCGACGTGCGCTTGTCGAAAAAAATCTTAATTTATTCACATTTGCATTATTAAATCTTACATGTAAAACTAAACAGGCATGCATAAAAAGAAAGAAAAGCGAGAAATTATATAAAATTAAATTAAATTATATTATTAATATGTCATTATTATACAAAGTCAAAAACACAATCCACGAATTACAAATGTCATATAAAAATCAAGAATATAAATACCCATAAAAAGAAACAATACTACCTACATTAATTAAATTACTATCAAGTCAAGTCATTGTTAATATTAAATTAAATTATTATGAATTATTATATATATCAAAAGAACACAACATACGGCAAAACCTACAAATTACAAATGTCAACAGAATCAATGGTCTCACAAGCAAGGCGTCGAAACTGTCCTGCGGCAACAGCAAAGATATCAATATTTACAAAAAAGTTATTATATTGATCAGCAAGGCGACGTAAAGGTGCTCGCAAACCTGCGTTCGTACGGGCAGAAGATACAGCAAAGATGGATCGCACGCGCACCCCACGACTAATGGTTGTTCTAGGTACTACATAATTAATCTTATTAACAATATCAATACAATCAAATTTATTATTGCATAGGTTATATAAAAACATTGTATCCAAAAAAATACGTCTGGCTTTAAGGTTTTGCAGCTTGTACCTGCTCAAAAGATCACTATAAGATGCATAAGTGCGAAAACAACGGTAATGCATGGATTTCAAAAACCTTCTTTAGACTTTTTCAATTGCATTTGAATATTTACTGTAGAACGGACTCCACACCGGAACAGCATACTCTAACTGAGACCTGACTAACGATTTATAAAGATATATATATGTATATGAGCGTATGAATTCCCTGGCTGATCTCATGACAAAACCGTACATACGGAAGGCATTATTAATAATTTTACCAAAGTGTGCGTTAAGGTACGTTAATATGACCATGTTTCCGAATTTCGTGTGAAGCTCAAGTGGTTGCCAATTCGCCTTCGCCGGAATGCTCATATTCTTTCCCTTTTATACAATGTGCTCTTTACTCCTTCCACCCCTTTTTACCTTAAGAAACGTTTTCAGTTTCTCCGCGATTCCCACACAAAATTTCTTAGGTCATCAGACAACTTACGACTTCAAATGCCAACACATTGCACGACTTTTTTGGATAAATCCTTTACTGTCCAGGCTATTCGTCTGTGGAATTCATTGCCAGATCCTATCAAACGTGCTCAATCATTGCCTGTGTTCGTAGACTCGTTATTGTTTAATTTTATGCTTATTTCTCGTGTCTCCTGTGCGGGTCACAAATAAATATTTTTCTTTCTTTCTTTTTCTTTCTTTAAAGGAACATTACCTGTCACTGTCTTCGTCTTAGCGTGTTGATTTGAGATTGTGATTATAAATTGAGTCATTCATAATTTATTGTTATTGCCTATATTTAGTATGTATGTATTTATGTATATATTACGTAGCATATGTATTTATCTGTGTATCTATTATAATTATAGTATATAAACTATGTTAATGTCACACCAACGACAACCCCACTTCAAGTCCAGAAAATTACTGTCCATACCAGGTTGCCTGGAAGAGATCGCGCTATGCGATAAGACCGCCCATTGTATTTGTATTAATTTTAAGTTTTTTGATATATTTGTATTTTAAGGTGTACAATAAAGCATATAATAAATAAATAAATAAATAAGGAACCCTTATAGTTTCGCTATGCCCGTCTGTCCGTCCGCAGCTTAGCTCAGAGACTCTTAGTATCTTAAAGCTATAATTTGGCATGGATATAAATATTAATAATACCAACAAAGTGGTAAAAAAAATAAAAATAAAAACGGGTACCTCCTATAGACGTAAAGTGGGAATGTTTTTGTCCCTCGTCTATCTTTTGGTGTGAGGTATCACTGGATAGGCCATTCAAAAATATTACGGATCTGTTTAAACCATTTTTCGATACAGAGATCCATTTCCTTAAAATTAAGCATTAAATTCCAAAATTTTGTAAGAGTCAGGTGACCCCCCCCTCTGCCAGCTAAATAGTTGCTTTTGGATATGTGAAAAAATCCACGGCAGTTGTATATATAACGAAATTATTCTTTTCCAACCAAGTTATTACTTTGCTTACGGTACTATTTTTTTCCTCATTATAGTTTTCTTTAGTTTTAGGGATTATTACAGCCACATCGTCTGCAAAGAGTATGCAGGGATGATCAGTCACTTCTGTCAGGTCATTGATATAAATAAGAAAAAGTGGGGGGCCTAAAATATTGCCCTGTGCAATTGTAGCCTAATTTGGATTTCAATGTCAGTTCACCGTTTTGAGTTGGTTTACCCATAGTAATTTCTACAAATTGCGATCTGTTTGCAAGGTAACTTTTTAACCATGTGTTTTCTTTACCGCGTATTCCATATTTATCACATTTTTTTAGTAGTAGCTCGTGCGATACAAAGTCAAAGGCTTTTGACATGTCAAAAAATAAAACAGTTGTCGGGATTTTCTGGTCAATATTTTTAGTAACTAGGGTAATTAAATTAAATGCCGCTGTGGTTGGCGATTTCCTTTTTTGGAATCCAAAATTTGGAACTTATCAATAAAATTTATTTATCGCGCATGCATGACTTTTTCGTAAACTTTCGCTAATACAGGCAAGAGGGCTATCGGTCTGTAATTATCAACAAGTTTTTTATAATTATTAGTGTTTAAGTCAAAATCGTTGTTCGTCGAATTGATAAAATAGTCATTTACATAATTGGCAATGTCCGTAGGGCTTATTAGTGGCCCGGCTTCAGTATCTATTTCCTTAATATTTGATTCCTGTATTTGATATTTATTGGAATTATATTTGATTAAGTCCCATGACACCTTGTAATTTTGATGATAAATAGTTTATCATCAAAATTACTTGAAACTTAGTATTTCTGTTCTTTATTACAATTACAGAAATAAGTGTTGTAGGTTTTTTTGAATGTCATCCCTTAAAGGGTTAAAAAGGGGTGTTAAACTTTGTAAGAAAAATATAGTCTATCATCAAAATTACTTGAAACTTAGTATTTCTGCTCTTCAGCACAATTAAAGAAAATCTTATTTAAGACTTTTTTAGGATTTCCCTTACAGGGGTGAAACGGGGTGTTAAATTTTGTAAGAAAAATAAATTGTTTATCATCAAAATTACTTGAAACTTAGTATTTCTGTTCTTTAACACAATTAAAGAAACATGAGTTGAAGGTTTTTTTGAATTTCATTCCTTAAAGGGTTAAAAATGGGTGTTAAAGTATGTAAGAAAATAAATAGTTTATTATCAAAATTACTTGAAACTTAGTATTTCTGCTCTTCAAAACAACTAAAGAAAAACTTATTTAAGGATATTTTGAATTTCATCCCTTAAAAGGGTAAAAAGGGATGTTATAAGTTTGTAAGAAAAATAATTGTTTATCATCAAAATTACTTGAAACTAAGTATTTCTGCTCTTCAATACAATTATAGAAACACATGCTTATGGTTTTTTTTTAATTTCATCCCTTACAGGGGTAAAACGGGGTGTTAAATTTTGTAAGAAAAATAAATAGTTTATCATCAAAATTACTTGAAGCTTTGTATTTCTGTTCTTCAAAACAACTAAATGAAAACGTCTTTAAGGGTATTTTGAATTATATCCCTTAAAGGGGTAAAAAGGGTTGTTAAAGTTTATAAGAAAAAGAAATTGTTTATCATCAAAATTACTTGAAACAAAGTATTTCTGCTCTTGAATACAATTAAAGAAAAACGTACTTAAGCTTTTTTGAATTTCAGTACTTAAACGGGTAAAAAAGGCTTTTAAAGTTTGTATGAATAGTACCTAACTCCTCCTTCCTACTGGATGTACTCGGGGGGAATTAGTTTTCATACCTCGAATACCACTGATACCCTCTGACTATCTATGTCTTTGAGTTTAAACGATTACAATTCACCCTTTGCAATGACCAAAAATAAATCATTAAAGGTATTAAAATATAAAAAGTAATAAATCATTAAGGCATCGATTTAAGGAAATATTGCATCTCACATGGGCAATTCTACGTTGCCTATCCAAAGTCAGTGCAGCCTGGACATTTTGACAAGAGACAGACAAACCACCAATGTGCTATACAAAGAAGTGCATAATTAAATTCTAACTGCCTTATGACATCTTTGTTAGCGTAAACTAATTGTAATACCCATATCTAGACAGTACAGAATGGCACAAAACCCATCACTTTATCGGAAGATGCTATAATTTTTCCTTCGACAATTAGCTTCGAAATTTATGAAGTAAACAGATACAATATATAGCTGGTAACGTCCAAGCGCGGGTTACCTACGATACGCCAAGCCATTCCAAATCACGACCGCGAGGAAGACAACTTTTCATCGAAAATCATAATGATTAAGCTCTGTGAATATGTGAATAAGCAAAACTATCATCTCTGTGGCACAGAAAAGCCGCGTATAATCCAGGCAGAGTCATTATACGATTACCCTCTCAAGGTTACTGCATGGTGTGTTCTTTTTCATGGATTAATGCTAACGCGTGACCGTATCCCCGCCATAAACGGCACAGGAGGATACCGTGGAGTTTAAGTAGGTTCGAGTCCCACATTACTGCGCTATCTCCCCGTGATAGCGCAGTATGCATGAGCATATCCCAGGCAATAAAACTAATTATGTGATGTTTACGCTGGAAGCGTCATCGGACCGGCAAACGACTGGTATGTTCGACAAGGTTTCAGAGCCATGATAACCGTCTTTCTCTATCCTTAAAAGAAATAAATACCGCTCCCGAATAGCGCGTAACCGATTTAGATGAAAGTTGGTATGGTGATAGTTTGAGACCCGGGAAAGGACATAGCCTAGTTTTTTCCATTAAACACGAAGGGGGAGAAATGGGGGTGGGGTAGCTTTGTATGAAATTTCTTATTATGGCTTAAACCGCTGAATTGATTTTGATGAAAGTTGGTACGGAGATAGTTTTAGACCCGGGAAAGGACATAGGCTATTTTTTTTTTCATAAAACGCGACGGGTGAGAAAAGGGGGGAGGATTAATTTTATATGTTACTTCTTATAATGCAACTCCTTCTTTAGGCTACTTCTTTTTGCATAAAACACGAAGGGGAGAAATGAAGAGAGGAGGGGTTGGGGTTGTAAAGATAAGATGTACAAATTTTCTTCATGAAGCTGAATTTTGGCAGGTGGTAGTATAAGATAGTAAACGTTAGTTATGAAAGGATTTTTTAAATTCAAATTTTAAGGGGATAACTGGGAAATGGGTCAATGTGGCGACGCTTAGGGAAGGCGTATGTCCAGCAGTGGACGTCTTTCGGCTGATATGATGATGATGAAATGGGAAAAGCCGATCTTTGTATGAAACTTGCTTCCGATTTGGTTGAAACTTTGCAGGCATGTTTTTGATAACAAATAATTGAGATCTGTATATTTATTTAGATTATGTAATTGGATGAAGCTTCGTATTACACAATAAGGTGCCAATATATTAACAGGTATAACAAAAGGGGAAACCGTGTTCATCCGTCGAATCCTAATAATCCCCACTGAACTATCAGTTCAATTCAAAAGACTCCAGTTTCCAATCAAAGTCAAAGTCAAAGTATTTATTCAAACTTAGTTTTGCTATTACTATTAACAAAGCTCAAGGGTAGCAGGGGCGTTTTTGGAAAAGCCATGCTTTACCTACGGCCAGCTACATGTAGCTGCTGATGTTCGCATATGTTCATGGCCCACAACGTAAAAAAATGTAAATGCAATGTGTATGTATTAGCACCAAATGAAAGGATATACAACATAGTATATACAGCAGCGTTTTAAAATGTTGTACCCATGATTAAAGGCGTTATTAAGGAATGTCAATTAACTGAAGATTTAAATTATGATAGAGTGGTGTTTTCAATTCGCAGCAAAGCCGAACCTATGACTCTGTAGTTTATTTGTTTCCTTTTGTAACCTTAACCTGTATTGACCAACGTTTACAATGAATTAAGTTAATCGGTTTTGCGTTAATGCTTCCTGTACATATACAGGCTGAGTTTTCCAAGTGGTCGTGGATGGCCAAATTATAACTATCAAGAATATCACTAAACAGTCATAGAAGTCAAGGGGACGATTTTAATTTAATTTAAAACTGCAACATTGGATATTTCTCACCCTGTTTGTCGACAACCACAATTGATTAACAAAATCTATATAAACGCGGGTGAAGCTGCGGGTAACAGCTAGTAAATAAATTAAATTAAATGTTCCTCCATCTGTATGAAAACCAACCATGCCATTGTAATGACCGGGGTTCAAGTAAACTGAATGTTGAAATAAACACATAGGCACTTTAAACAAATTTACTTAGCAACACGTTTAAAATTTCCTTGCTATCAAAAGGATAACATTTTTGTGTTCACCAAAAGTCTAAAGGTACATCTAAAATACTGATCGTGCACCAAATATTAGTTGATCTAAGAATAAATTATGGTCAAAGAATCAGTCCAAGAGCGAGCGAAGCGAGCTCGGGAACTTAGGGCACCCCGACACGGACAGGTTAGGTTCGAACGAGATGACGGGAGCTGAAGTGAGCGAGCGAAGCGAGCTATTGCTTAGCTATATATATTACTATTAACAAAGCTCAAGGGTAGCAGGGGCGTTTTTGGAAAAGCCATGCTTTACCTACGGCCAGCTACATGTAGCTGCTGATGTTCGCATATGTTCATGGCCCACAACGTAAAAAAATGTAAATGCAATGTGTATGTATTAGCACCAAATGAAAGGATATACAACATAGTATATACAGCAGCGTTTTAAAATGTTGTACCCATGATTAAAGGCGTTATTAAGGAATGTCAATTAACTGAAGATTTAAATTATGATAGAGTGGTGTTTTCAATTCGCAGCAAAGCCGAACCTATGACTCTGTAGTTTATTTGTTTCCTTTTGTAACCTTAACCTGTATTGACCAACGTTTACAATGAATTAAGTTAATCGGTTTTGCGTTAATGCTTCCTGTACATATACAGGCTGAGTTTTCCAAGTGGTCGTGGATGGCCAAATTATAACTATCAAGAATATCACTAAACAGTCATAGAAGTCAAGGGGACGATTTTAATTTAATTTAAAACTGCAACATTGGATATTTCTCACCCTGTTTGTCGACAACCACAATTGATTAACAAAATCTATATAAACGCGGGTGAAGCTGCGGGTAACAGCTAGTAAATAAATTAAATTAAATGTTCCTCCATCTGTATGAAAACCAACCATGCCATTGTAATGACCGGGGTTCAAGTAAACTGAATGTTGAAATAAACACATAGGCACTTTAAACAAATTTACTTAGCAACACGTTTAAAATTTCCTTGCTATCAAAAGGATAACATTTTTGTGTTCACCAAAAGTCTAAAGGTACATCTAAAATACTGATCGTGCACCAAATATTAGTTGATCTAAGAATAAATTATGGTCAAAGAATCAGTCCAAGAGCGAGCGAAGCGAGCTCGGGAACTTAGGGCACCCCGACACGGACAGGTTAGGTTCGAACGAGATGACGGGAGCTGAAGTGAGCGAGCGAAGCGAGCTCGGGAACTTAGGGCACCCCGACACGGACAGGTTAGGTTCGAACGAGATGACGGGAGCTGAAGTGAGCGAGCAAAGCGAGCGAATTCAGCTCCCGTCATCTCGTTCGTGTTAGGTTACTTTTGACCCTGCAGACAGAAATAGGAGCCCGGGGCTACGTCGACTTATATGAACATATTTTGGTGCACATTCAGTATATTTGGTGGAACACAGACAAAATTAGGTAAATGAAATGGGAATAAATTGAAGTACTTTTAAATACCATCCCTATCAAAATACTATAATACCTTAAGATCTAAATAACGGAAAGTAAATAAAAATAATATATATATATATATAACCAAAAATCAACAAAAACGAAATAAAAAAATATAAAAACAAAATAGCATCTTCAACAAAGCAAAAAGTATATTCTTAGGTTGGGCTCGAACTCGATGCCGAGTAATGTATGTCCGACTCTGTGCCCCCGGGACAACTAGCTTCTCATATACCGTGTCGAATATGTCGATCCGTAGTTCGCAGTCAATCGATGTGCTGCTTCATGAATCGGAGTTGGATTTTAATCCACAACAAATTATGTCTGCACGATAAGGGCGTTTCAGCAAACTGAGGACAAAATGAAAACAATCAGTCTTGCAAAACATCTCCAATTATCCCGTTTACAAGCTGCTATATAGACGCAAACACTTACTCCGTTACTTCCACTACTCGCACACAAATTCACAATCTTGCACCAATGACACAACGTACACAAAATCTGTAGTAATGTCCAAACATTGAAGGCTCTAATTACATAAATTAATGCAAATTAACCACAGAGCAACCGTTAGTGTGCTGTCTTTTCACCCATCCACATCGCCGGTATAATTGTTTTACTGCTACCGTCACTTGCCCGCCGTACAAAACCAACATTATTAAACTCTTGAGCCGAGCCTAGTAACGCCATCTAGTATCGGACTGGAGAATTAAAATATTGATTATTACACCATTATATCAAATGCCCGTATAGATCGCCTCCAAGCCAACGTAAAAAACAGTAGGTTGGTATTAGTAGATCTAGACTTAACATAATCATGCTGAAATTCAGTATTGTGTTGTTGATGTTTTGAATACCTTGCCAAATTTAACTAGTATTGAGATTTTGGCCACTAGATGCTTCTCCCCTGGTATAACGATAGATTCTTTCCAGATGTCTGGAAAGATACCATTGCGTAAGGTTCCATTGAATATCATTTGTAGGTGTAATACTAAAGTCTTAATAAAAATAGGAGGAATACCATCATAACCCTCGCCCTTAGTTTTACCCAATCCAATAATTTTATTGCTATCAAATTCCAAGTTACAAAGATTTGCTGATGTGAAAGAATTACACTAATATTTTAATGGTGAAATTTTGTGTGTGTGTTCGTATGTTAGTTACTCTTTCACGCAAAAACTACTGAACGGATCTGGATGAAATTTGGCGATGAGATAGATTATAGTCTGGAATAGCACATAGGATACTTTTTATTCCGGGTATGGATAATTTTCGACTTTAACGCAGGCGAAACCGCTGGCAGAAGCTGGTAAATATATAGTATCGGTGAGATTTATGCTTTTATTCGGCGAGATAATTAAGGTACTAGCTAAATTTTCTCCGTACATAAATCATAAAATAATAATAAAATGCACTGGGTCACTAGGTTCGAACTAACGGCGTACAATCATGCAATACACGACGACGATGTGAATAAGTTGGCAATACATTATTATTTGACATTTTTAATATTTTTCACGATGGCATAATACAATAAGGTGCAACTAAACTTGAGGTGCAGTCAGTCCAATTTCAACAGTGGGTTGCAATGGCCCAAAAGAATTATTATTTCAAAATAATGTATGATCGATTAATAAACTGCAAAATCGATGTCAGTTTGACCGCAATCTATTTGCACTCTAAAATTTTATGATCTGGCTCCAAACAGAGATGAGATGGAGAACTTACTATTTCATATTTTTAGAATCAAAAGATAAACTCACTTTTAGCACGTATATTCTTTTTATATAATTCAAATAGCAATAAGAAAGCAGGTGACAACAGTATCACACAAACTCTTTATTCTAAATGATTCTAATTATCTACTTAAATTCAAATGGGATGATAATATTTTCGATAAATTGGTTAGGTAGTTAAAAATCATTACCTATCTATAAAAGCGAAAGGTGACTGACTGACTGACTGACTGACTCACTGACTGATCAATCAACGCACAGCCAAAACTGCTAAGCCTAGATGCATGAAATTTGGCAGAAAGGTTCCTCAAGTGACGTTAGTGTGCACTAAGAAAGGATTTTTGGAAGTGCCACCCCTAAGGGGGGAAAAAGAGGTTTGAAAGTTTGTATGAAAAATATAATTCCTTCGACCAAAATTCTTATTCTAATTAAATAAAAATAATTTAATAAAACACATCTTTTTATTACCCTGCCCAATAAGTGATGGACATTATTCAAAAAAACCTGGTCAATTTAATTATTTTCATAACTTTTAGAAAATTGCCTAGGTACTCATATTGGGCATTTTTTTAATTGTCTGGGCATTATGAATAGTGCGGTATTAATCACTTGGTACACCATGTCCATATCAGATATATGCATAGTACTTACTTAATATGCCATATATTTTGCCCAACCTGGTCCAGTATCAGGAAGCGCTTGCTTCCACTGAGGTGCTAGACTAAAAAGCAGAATATAATACTTATTTAAAAATAATTTTGCAAAAACCTATGTACTTTTTGCCATCGAGTTTTAAAAAGGCGTTCCTAAATGTTTTTAGACAATTATTTTCCCGTCATCTCGTTCGTGTTAGGTTACTTTTGACCCTGCAGACAGAAATAGGAGCCCGGGGCTACGTCGACTTATATGAACATATTTTGGTGCACATTCAGTATATTTGGTGGAACACAGACAAAATTAGGTAAATGAAATGGGAATAAATTGAAGTACTTTTAAATACCATCCCTATCAAAATACTATAATACCTTAAGATCTAAATAACGGAAAGTAAATAAAAATAATATATATATATATATAACCAAAAATCAACAAAAACGAAATAAAAAAATATAAAAACAAAATAGCATCTTCAACAAAGCAAAAAGTATATTCTTAGGTTGGGCTCGAACTCGATGCCGAGTAATGTATGTCCGACTCTGTGCCCCCGGGACAACTAGCTTCTCATATACCGTGTCGAATATGTCGATCCGTAGTTCGCAGTCAATCGATGTGCTGCTTCATGAATCGGAGTTGGATTTTAATCCACAACAAATTATGTCTGCACGATAAGGGCGTTTCAGCAAACTGAGGACAAAATGAAAACAATCAGTCTTGCAAAACATCTCCAATTATCCCGTTTACAAGCTGCTATATAGACGCAAACACTTACTCCGTTACTTCCACTACTCGCACACAAATTCACAATCTTGCACCAATGACACAACGTACACAAAATCTGTAGTAATGTCCAAACATTGAAGGCTCTAATTACATAAATTAATGCAAATTAACCACAGAGCAACCGTTAGTGTGCTGTCTTTTCACCCATCCACATCGCCGGTATAATTGTTTTACTGCTACCGTCACTTGCCCGCCGTACAAAACCAACATTATTAAACTCTTGAGCCGAGCCTAGTAACGCCATCTAGTATCGGACTGGAGAATTAAAATATTGATTATTACACCATTATATCAAATGCCCGTATAGATCGCCTCCAAGCCAACGTAAAAAACAGTAGGTTGGTATTAGTAGATCTAGACTTAACATAATCATGCTGAAATTCAGTATTGTGTTGTTGATGTTTTGAATACCTTGCCAAATTTAACTAGTATTGAGATTTTGGCCACTAGATGCTTCTCCCCTGGTATAACGATAGATTCTTTCCAGATGTCTGGAAAGATACCATTGCGTAAGGTTCCATTGAATATCATTTGTAGGTGTAATACTAAAGTCTTAATAAAAATAGGAGGAATACCATCATAACCCTCGCCCTTAGTTTTACCCAATCCAATAATTTTATTGCTATCAAATTCCAAGTTACAAAGATTTGCTGATGTGAAAGAATTACACTAATATTTTAATGGTGAAATTTTGTGTGTGTGTTCGTATGTTAGTTACTCTTTCACGCAAAAACTACTGAACGGATCTGGATGAAATTTGGCGATGAGATAGATTATAGTCTGGAATAGCACATAGGATACTTTTTATTCCGGGTATGGATAATTTTCGACTTTAACGCAGGCGAAACCGCTGGCAGAAGCTGGTAAATATATAGTATCGGTGAGATTTATGCTTTTATTCGGCGAGATAATTAAGGTACTAGCTAAATTTTCTCCGTACATAAATCATAAAATAATAATAAAATGCACTGGGTCACTAGGTTCGAACTAACGGCGTACAATCATGCAATACACGACGACGATGTGAATAAGTTGGCAATACATTATTATTTGACATTTTTAATATTTTTCACGATGGCATAATACAATAAGGTGCAACTAAACTTGAGGTGCAGTCAGTCCAATTTCAACAGTGGGTTGCAATGGCCCAAAAGAATTATTATTTCAAAATAATGTATGATCGATTAATAAACTGCAAAATCGATGTCAGTTTGACCGCAATCTATTTGCACTCTAAAATTTTATGATCTGGCTCCAAACAGAGATGAGATGGAGAACTTACTATTTCATATTTTTAGAATCAAAAGATAAACTCACTTTTAGCACGTATATTCTTTTTATATAATTCAAATAGCAATAAGAAAGCAGGTGACAACAGTATCACACAAACTCTTTATTCTAAATGATTCTAATTATCTACTTAAATTCAAATGGGATGATAATATTTTCGATAAATTGGTTAGGTAGTTAAAAATCATTACCTATCTATAAAAGCGAAAGGTGACTGACTGACTGACTGACTGACTCACTGACTGATCAATCAACGCACAGCCAAAACTGCTAAGCCTAGATGCATGAAATTTGGCAGAAAGGTTCCTCAAGTGACGTTAGTGTGCACTAAGAAAGGATTTTTGGAAGTGCCACCCCTAAGGGGGGAAAAAGAGGTTTGAAAGTTTGTATGAAAAATATAATTCCTTCGACCAAAATTCTTATTCTAATTAAATAAAAATAATTTAATAAAACACATCTTTTTATTACCCTGCCCAATAAGTGATGGACATTATTCAAAAAAACCTGGTCAATTTAATTATTTTCATAACTTTTAGAAAATTGCCTAGGTACTCATATTGGGCATTTTTTTAATTGTCTGGGCATTATGAATAGTGCGGTATTAATCACTTGGTACACCATGTCCATATCAGATATATGCATAGTACTTACTTAATATGCCATATATTTTGCCCAACCTGGTCCAGTATCAGGAAGCGCTTGCTTCCACTGAGGTGCTAGACTAAAAAGCAGAATATAATACTTATTTAAAAATAATTTTGCAAAAACCTATGTACTTTTTGCCATCGAGTTTTAAAAAGGCGTTCCTAAATGTTTTTAGACAATTATTTTCTAGCTCTTTGGCGGAATTCCGGTGGGTGACACTTTATGTGATGTCCACTGTGTAACATGTGCTACTCAGACTCGTTTTTAGGACTGGACAATTAGCAATTCATGACTACTTTTATTTGCTTGGGATAGCTTTACAGTGTAAGCACGTACAAATTTGAAACCATTGTGTCTTTATTACATAAATTTCATTTAAATCGTGTGCACTCCTTATCATTCAATTAATTGCAATCATCAATCAGTCATCATCATCTTCCTGTCCTTATCCTATGTTACTTGGGGTCGGCGCAACACGTTTTCTTCTTCCATACCGTTCTGTTCCCAGTTACGCTATTACTGACTCCCTTTTCCGTCATATTACTCCTCACACAGTCCATCCATCTTTTCTTTGGCCTTCCTCTTCCTCATCATCATCATCAATCAGTAAAATTTATTATTACGTATTCTTGCGTCTCATTCAAAACTATCATCTTTAAAATGTGTAAAAACCCTACAATAGCAAAACGTATTTAATAAGCGAATAAATCATAAACAGGAAATTGTCAGGCGTTAAATAAAATGTGTTTATGTGTTAAATGCGAATAGATGTGTTCGTCAAGTAAGGCCTCATTTACATCCACAAAGGTACTTTGACCAGACTATGAAAAGGTCGTGACTTTGAACAAGTGTACAAGGTTAAGCAAATCTGGCCGAGGTCGGTTCATGGACTGGTCACCTTCTATTACATACTAAGAATCCTCCTTTCCTCGAAAATCACGTTATACCGTTGCTCCCTACTGTCAATTGTAGATTTTTGACTGTGGTTGCGTTCATTCTTCGACTTATACCCTTATGTAGGAGTCGACACCCTCATAATTATTATAAGTTGGTAATGTGGTTTTTTTGTGTCCCGCCAAAACATGTAAAAGGCTACGCCGTAATGACAAAGTTAAAGATCTATTGCTGAGATTAAGCGAAGCCGTGAGATTACTTTTAAATTGTATTAGTTAGCTAGTTATTCCAATTCGATTGATTGATCACTACTGAACAACAATGTTTTAATAAAATGTAAAAAAAACAGTGACAAAAACATTAAAAGTTACTATCCTATTGCTTCAATGGAGTGTAGGTAATTATTTCATCAACTAGGCTTAGTTTCCATACTCTTTGTATATTTATACTGAAATATTTTAGTTCAGGATGCATGGTACATTTTTGCACTTGATTACTATCAAGCTAATTTTCCGTGAGCAGCTTCTTTTTGATGAGACGCTCAACAATTTCCGGTACGAAACTCTCGATTGTGGTAGCTAAAAGAGGTAGGAAGGATAAAATATGTCGATTTGATGATTCTAAAATAGTTATTTGTTGTACAAGGGTGCAAAGTTGCTTTTTAACCGCGTGTTCAATTTTGATGACCGAGCAAGCGAAGGATTCTAAAATTGAATCACGAGCGCAGCGAGTGATTCAAAATTAGAATCCTGAGCGTTAGCGAGGGAATCAAAAGAGCACGAGGTGAAAAATCTTTGCACTCGAGTGCAACACGTAACTTTTCATTCCACCTCAGCGAGAATGACTAAATGCAAAAAAAAAACGTTTACAATCACAAGATAGGTACACTTTTATTTCAGTTTAGGTATTAATTACTACATTATGACAGGTTAGTATTACAGAATAATCTTTAAATTATAACAAAATAATACTAAGGTATAATTAAGAAAAATTTAAAGTAACGTTGCTACAGTTATTTAAATTGAGTGTAATATTTTTGTTTGGTACTGTAATATTGGTGTTAGTCACTTGTGTATTGTTTTTCGGTAAACTATCTGTCATACTTAATAGTTGTACCGATTCATCGGATTCCCTTGGCGTGAATGTTGGAGAGAGAGGGAGATGGTTAGGTGTTTCATAACGGCTTATTTTAGATGTAGAAGGGCCAGTCCAAGGATCCGATTGAGGCTCTTTCAGTGTAATGGCTCCTACGATGCCTTCACATATTTTAGACTTATTTTGGATGGAATCCTCTATGTATCCCTCTACAACTGCGCCACGGAGGCTGGAAGTCCAATGACTTCCAGCCTCCGTGGCGCTTAAGGGACAGGAGATCAGCTCCGGAATCAGCCAAAAGTGAACAACAGGGGTTCTGGAAGATCAAGAAATGTTGCTATTTCTCGTGGGATACTGACAATTTTATTAGTACCCATAGGCTGTCTAACACACTTCCCATTGCGATACTGTAGAAAAAATCGATTGATTGGTGTGTTAGGCGGGCGTAAGGCTTGATATTTCTCAACAATCGTTACGTATTCCTTGCGAATGACGAAGTTGCGGTCTCTTTTTGTCTTTGAGTTAGGTAAATTAATTAATAGTAAGTCATCTGAATTTTTCTCAATGTTTTTAACATTAAGTTGTGTTACTTCATTAGTTCGACATGCTCCGTTAATTCCAATAATAAGAACAACCTGTAACGTAAAGAGTATTGTAGTAGATAAATGAATAAAATTTATATGAACGCATAATTATGCCTATCAACATCTACTAAAAATACAATTTAATTGAGATTAATATACTTAAGAAGATACTGAATGTGCAACTGACTTTCTTTTGCCGCCAAATATACGGAATCGGGTGCTTCGTTAAGAAACTTTTCAATATCAGATACTGTGAAAACCTTCGATTTTTTTGGTTGATGACCAGATGAGGCTCTTTTTAAAAATGCCACTAATTTAGGATAGGTATCGATATGTATGTCTTTTTTCATCTTTATTGTTGCTTTTAGCATCGAATACGTACTCCATAGAGTGCTTGTTTTCTTGTTCTCGGATAATTCTATAAAATATGCCAGCAAAACGTTTTCTGAGAAAGTTTTGGCTCCTTTTGCTAGTCGCCACGTGTTGAACATATCGTACTGTTTTAAATACCAGGCCCCTCAGAAAGTATTGCGAAAAAAAGTTTTTATATATGGGAGACTGGCCAGTTATAATGTTTTTCGAAAATATGATTATTTATAAGTAAAAATAAGTAAGTTCCAATTTCAAAATTTCCCTCCACATTTTTTGCGAGTTAATTCAAAGTATTGTGTCTCACTGAAATATGGATCTGCGCCGGGAACATTTTAGAGCTATGATTTTATACGATTTCAAGTGTCGCCTGAAACCGGATGAATCGTACGATAGACTTCAAATGGCATTCATGGATGAAGGCCCTTCCAAGGCAACCGTGTATCGTTGGTATAACGAATTCAAGCGCGGTCGACCAACTTTGGGGGATGACGAAAGAAGCGGTCGCCCTTTGACGGCTGTTACCGAAGAAAACGTGCTAGCAGTGAAAAATTTAATCCAAGACAATAGGCGAATTACATATCAGGAGATTCAACACATATTGAAGATTGGATCGGGAAGCGTTCACGAGATTCTACACAGCCATCTTCGCGTGAGGAGGATAGTATCACGCTGGGTGCCGCACAACCTCACCGATGCTCAGAAGCAGGCCCGGGTGGAATGGTGCCGTGATATGCTTAACAAATTTGAAGCAGGCTCGTCTCGGCGTGTTTACGACATCGTTACAGGTGATGAGTCCTGGATTTATCAATACGACCCAGAAACCAAGCGCCAGTCGACTGTTTGGGTGTTTCAAAATGAGCCAACGCCTACCAAAGTGAAGCGATCTAGAAGCGGGGGTAAGATTTTGATCGCTAGCTTTTTTAATTTGACTGGCCACTTGGTATCAATTCCCTTACGGGATCAAAGAAGCATTAATGCCGAATGGTATACTACCAAATGTTTGCCAGAAGTTTTCTCTGTTATAAGCAAAAAGCGACCAAACACAGGGCTCCGCGGGCTACTGCTCCACCACGACAATGCACCTGCGCACACCGCACTCAAAACGAGGGACTTCCTGGACAGCACGCCAGTCAAACTCCTGGGTCACCCTCCTTACAGCCCTGATCTAGCACCGTGTGACTTCTTTTTATTCCCAAAAATAAAAAATCAGCTCAAAGGGATACAATTTTCGTCGCCGGAAGATGCGCTGGCTGCGTTCGAGCAGGCTGTAAACGAGGTGTCTGCGGCGGACTGGAAAAAGTGTTTTGAAAACTGGTTTAGGCGCATGAATCTTTGTATAGAGGCTGGTGGAAAGTACTTTGAAAAGATTTAATAAAAATATATGTACGTATAGAACAATTTTTTTTAGTTTCGCAAAACTTTCTGAGTGTCCCACGTACTTCTCGCGTGATTATTGAGGGAGAAAGCTCATTTGCGCATTATTTACAGTTTCAGTCAATTCTGTTGGCGTCAAACAAACTTCCTCGTCGCTAGAATCACTCATTTTAGTTTTTTCACTTGTTTTCAAGTTTCTTGTTTTTAATATAAGCACAAAGTACGTAAGCGGCGGCGTGCCGCAGACAGAGGGGCCACTCTCACTTTGACATTTCGGTTTTACAGGGAATATTGGGCAATATTGGACCGAGCTCAGTCGCGGCTGTCATGATTGCTTTGTGCAGGCGTTTGTCACGTCATTCATACATTAAGTACTGTAACGAGGTTGGTTGCATTGGATACGTTACCTTTATTATTTGTTACAGACTGAATTTACTTTTTTGTTTTTAATTCTTTCTTTCAATTATTTTTAAGTTATAAAAGTCATTAATCTTTCAAGATGACAAATTAGAAATTCAGTATCTAGGATTATAATAAATTATTTTAAGCCCATAGATGAAATTGGGCACTTATCATAATAATAAGGTTCAAGTCATACAGCTTACAAATATGTTTTTCTTCCAACTACGTAGTAATGTTATCATTAATCACTACAAAACTGATCACAAAGTACGTATTTATTGCTTAGAACCAAAACAGTGCAGAAAAGTTATATGAAATCTCATTGTTGCACTGTTTTACTTTAATGCACTGTTTTGTATATTTTATCTAAACTAATATTATAAAGCCGAAGAGTAGGTACTGTAGTTAGGGTAGGTAGAGTAGGTAGAATAGATAAAGTAGGTAGAGTAGCTAGAGACGGTAGAGTAAGTAGAGTAGGTAGAAAAGGTAGAGAAGGAAGCTAGAGTAAATAGAGTAGGTAGAGAAGGTAGATTATAGAGTAGGTAGGGTAGGTAGAGTAGGTAGAGAAGGTGGGGTAAGTAGAGTAGGTAGAGTAAGTAGAGTAGGTTAAGTAGGTATAGTAGGTAGATTAGGTAGAGAAGATAGACTAAGTAGAGTAGGTAGAGAAGGTAGAGTTAGTAGAGTAGGCAGAGTAGGTAGAGTAGGTAGAGAAGGTAGAGAAGGTAGAGTAAGAAGAGTAGGTAGAGAAGGTAGAGAAGGTGGAGTAAGTAGAGAAGGTAGAATAGGTAGAGAAGGTAACGTAAGTAGAGTTGGTAGAGTTGGTACAGTAGGAAGAGTCGGAAGAGTATGTAGAGAAGGTAGAGTAGGTAGAGAACGTATAATAAGTAGAGTAGGTTGAGAAGGTAGAGTAAGAAGAGTAGGTAGAGAAGGTAAAGTAAGTAGAGAAGGTAAAGTAAGTAGAGTAGGTAGAGAAGGTAGAGTAAGTAGAGTAGGTAGAGAAGGTATAGTTAGTAGATTAGGTAGAGTAAGTAGAGTAGGTAGAGAAGGTAGAGTAAGAAGAGTAGGTAGAGAAGGAGGAGTAAGTGAGTAGGTAGAGAAGGTAGTGTAAGTAGAGTTGGTAGAGTAGGAAGAGTATGTAGAGAAGGTAGAGGACGTAGAGTAAGTAGAGTAGGTTGAGAAGGTAGAGTAAGAAGAGTAGGTAGAGAAGATAGAGTAGGTAGAGAAGGTAGAGAAGGTAGTGTAGATAGAGAAGGTAGAGTAAGTAGAGTAGGTAGGGTAGGGAGGGTAGGCAGGTTAGGCTAGGCAGGGTAGGCAGGATAAGCTAGGCAGGGTAGCCAGGGTAAGCAGAGTAGGTAAGGAAGGCAGGGTAGGTAGGTAGTGGTAGGTAGATTGGTAGCCAGTTGACGGGACCGAAGCCGCGGGGGTTAGCTAGTTTAGATATAAATTTACCACAGAGGTTTAATGTCTCCCATTAAGTTTAATATTAAATACATGCAGTAGATCGAAAAAGGTACTGGCGTGGTACGAGTACTGGCTGAAAAAAAAAATCGGCGTTTAAAACCAATTAGGTGAAAAAAATGCCCCGCATTTTGTACCATTGTAAAACTTTGATCGGTAGGTACTTCATATTTAGCAAGAAAAGTATAAAAAAATGGAAATAGATGAGAGGTAGAGTGGTAGTTGAAAGAAAAGTAGATTACGCACCTCGCTGAAGTGAGTAATTAATGCACTCGTGTTAATTTAGTGCCCTCGCGTGCGCTCGGGCACCAACATAACACTCATGCATTAATAACTCACTTTGCGCTCGATGCAACAATCTACTATTCTCCGATTGCACAGCATAATTTTCTTCTTGTTTAAGATCATCTTTGGTTTTTTGATTTTATTAGGTACCTGTTTTTTCACATTTATATTTTGTCGAGCTTGGAGCTTTTTACAATTTAATTTTTTAAGTGGGATCATTATTACACTATTACTACGTCTTTTTACTCTCCAATATTCATCGTATGTGGCGTAATATTAAATGTTTCGTGATATTAAATGGATATTTGATGCCCTGTCTACCCTTTAAGGCTTGTAAGCATGATATGATGTATGTTTAGACGAATCTATGTATTTATGTTTGTAACTTGGCAAAAAACACTTGGCGAATCTATGTATTTCTTAATTCGGAATCAATATAGTAGCAACCCTAGTGAATCTGTCAAGTTTAGCTGTCAATTTTCTAAACGGCGGGAGTGGCCCTTCTGTATACTTACTATTTTGTGATATAAGGTTTAACAATGACGTGAAAAAATGCCGCGTAAAGAACCGCGTCCAAAGCAAATTGAAAAAAGAACACCAAGAAGGTTCCGAGTTTGAGTTTTTAACAAATTAAAAAAAGTTGTATGATATATTCGGCACCATAGAGGTAGCAGTAAATAGTTTTAATGTTTTTTTTAATTCACAAACTTAGTGCACACGATGTTCTAAATTCAATTTACTTTATCCTCTAGTGAATAAAAACGGCTTTTCCACTCAGATATTGAAGATTAAAAATACTCTTTCCGAGATGGTGGGATGAAAAATATATTACTATCTGATTTTTTTTTGTTAAATTATTCGAAAAAATATTTGTCCTACAAAATGTTTGGTTTGATCAAAGGGTCACCTCCATCCAACATGTATTGATAACGAGGTCATCATAAATGATTACTAACCAGCAGATTTTCTTTTTTACTTAGGTAATATTTATATAATTTAACAGTCATATTGTCCTACAAATTGCGTGGTATGTTATCCGGGTCCTATGCTCAAAAGTAGTAGTACAGATTTTTATCATCAGTTGAAATCGAGGGCGAAAAACAACAAAAGAATTTCAAACAAGGATATGATCCTTCCAGTTTGCCAGCAACAAAACAAGAATTTTTGCAACAAATTAAAAGAACTGCATTCATCTGCATTGTGGTGTAATGCACATATGCGGTGCCCCATGGAAAACTGCCAGAAAATGTTGGATGGACGATAATTGATGATCCCCAAAATCAATCTTTTGAAGATTTATCTTCTGACATACAAGGTACCCTATTAATACTATTCTTATTTATTGATTGATTATTCATTTTAGGTTGGGGAAAAAGTCTTTTCGCATTATAGTATGTATAAACTTGTAATAAAATCTCTTTGGCTATACTATTTGTATCTGGCTGGTTTTGGTATCATTGAAAGTTTAAATTTTAAAGAACATAATTCCAAATTCAAATTAGGAAAATGTGTGATTTTCATTTGTTTTTCGTACCGTCAAGATGAGTGAATCTAATGAAGAAATTCGATACATTTTAAAATTTTACTACAAAAAAGGTAAAAATGCAAAGCAAGCCGCGAAAAAAATTTGCGATGTTTATGGACCTAGTGCAGTGTCTGTGAGAGTAGCACAAATTTGGTTTAAGCGTTTTCAATCCGGAAATTTTGATGTCAAAGATGCACGTCGCTCTGGTCGCCCTATTACGGATTCCATTTTTGAAAAAGTGGAGGTAGATCGGCACATCAGTAGTTACGACGTAGCTGAAGAACTGGGAATTGACCACAAAACAGTTTTGGCGCATTTGAAAAAAACTGGGTACACAAAAAAGCTCGATATTTGGGTACCTCACGAGCTCACTGAAAGCAACCTAATGAACCGTATACTCATTTGTGATTCTTTATTACGACGTAATGAAACCGAACCATTTTTGAAGAAGCTGATAACTGGTGATGAAAAGTGGATCAAGTACGACAAGAACGTGCGAAAAAGGTCGTGGTCAAAGGCCGGTCAGGCTTTACAGACTGTGGCGAAACCCAGGTTAACTCGCAACAAGGTGATGCTGTGTGTGTGTGGTGGGATAGGAAGGGCATTATCCATAATGAGCTGTTACCACCAGGCAGGACCATCGATTCTGAAATCTACTGCGAACAACTGATGAGATTAAAGCAAGAAATTAAGAGAAAGCGGCCGGCATTAATCAACAGAAGGGGTGTGGATTTTTAATCATGATAACGCTTACCTCACAGATATTTAGCCACTCAGCAAAAATTAAGAGAGTTTGGCTGGGAGGTGTTAATGGTTTCTTCAGAATTCTTTAGGCAGTGTCAGGTAAACATCACGAGAGGACTGCCAAAACCACTTGTCGCGGTATTTTGATCAGAAGTCCCAAAATGTCTATAGCAATGGGATCATGTCCCTACATACAAGATGGCAAGAAGTTATCGAACAAAATGGTACCTACATACTTTAGTTAAATGTAAATAAACTATATAAAAAAATGTTTAAAATTTTCTTAAAAAATGCGAAAAAACTTTTTCCCAACCTATTATAATTAATTTAATTTTTCATGTTATTACAGAGTCAGATATCACGACTGAGGAAAGTGAAATAGATGAAGATGACACCGATGTTAGTAGCAAAGATTATGAAGATTTATCAGATGAATCTGATGAAGTTTTTTTTTATACATATCAATATACATATCAAAAATACACAAATTTTTGTTCCTAGTTTACTAAAAAATTAAGTTATTTAATTTTTTTTCAAATATTTTTTTCACTTTATCTTATGTTACAAATAGGACAAGTAAAATTTCAAAATTTTAAAAACCCCCGACCCATTTTTATTTCATGCTACATAATTTATCTAGTACATAGTAGATACGCTTTGATCGGCAATCTATTGAACACGTAATTATGACACGATATCTTGCGAAAACACCCCGATTCTAACAGTAAAACGCCCATAACTTTTGAACAGCTGAACCGATTTTATTCAAACATAGCTAAGAACACTCTCGATTAAATCACCTTTTAAACAAAAAAAAAAACTAAAAAAATAAAAACTGCTGGTTAGTAATCATTTATGATGATAGTAATCAATTATATCAATACATGTTGGAAGGAGGGGACTCTTTGATCATCCCATACATTTTGTAGGACAAATATTTTTTCGAATAATTTTGATAGTTGTCTTGACACAGAAATCTTAAGATTTCTGTGTGTCTTGAGATTTAACAAACAAAAAAATCAGTAAGTAATATTTTTTTAGTATCATCAAATCGACATATTTTATCCATGCTTCCTCTGTAAGCTACACCACACTCGAGAGTTTCGTACCGGAAATTGTTGGGCGTCTCATCAAAATGAAGCTACTCACGCAAAATTAGCTTGATAGTAATCAAGTGCAAAAATTTACCATGGATCCTGGACTATTTATTTTATTCTGTTTTAAGTTTTTTTTTTATATAGCGGCAACAGAAATAAGTCATATGTGAAAATTTCAACTGTCTTGCTATCACGGTTTATGAGATACAGGCTGTATCGCAGACAGACAGACGGCGGAGTCTTAGTAATAGCATACTGTTTTTACCCTTTGGGTACAGAACCCTTAAAAGTAAAATAAAATAAAAGCCCATACTGTTTATTGTTATCTATTCAAACATAGCTAAGAACACTCTCGATTAAGTCACCTTTTAAACAAAAAAAACTAAGAAAAAGAAACAGCTGGTTCGTAGTCATTTATGATGACCTCGTTATCAATACATGTTGGAAGGAGGGGACTCTTTTTTCATCCCATACATTTTGTAGGACAAATAATTTTGATAGTTGTCTTGAGGTTTAACAAACAAAAAAATCAGTTAGTAATATTTTTTTTAGAATCATCAAATCGACATATTTTATCCATGCTTGTCAAACAAGGACTCGTAAAGCATATA